>JAOWMA010000044.1:0-196764 GCA_025962755.1 Colletotrichum tropicicola
GGCTTTAATTAAAATTTAAGGAGAGTAATTTAATATATTTATCTATATACTTTACTTATAATAATTATTAATTTTAATATTTTGACGTGGGATTTTATATTTTTATTTATCTTAATAAGAGTATTAGATTTATTATAGAAAGACTTAGAGAAGTAGGTGGCCCAGGGTGGTACCTAGAGGAATTAGTAGATACTTTAATAGGAAAGGCTGTAGTGGCTGACCATAATAATATCTTTACCCCCTCTCCCCCCTATAAGTAGCAGATTTATAGAGAATATAATAATAGATTCCTACTTAAGTAATCTTTGCCCTAACTGCGCGGCCCTCTTCTCTGGAAAGGTCAAACGCACCGGCAACAGACCTTACGTGGCATAATGCTCAGGCATACTGCTTGTGGTTGACAGCGCGCTGCCGTATGAGCGGCAAAGTCTCTTTCGACGAGGAGGTTCGGCTCCCGACGGAGCCCGAGTGGGAGCGTGCATTAAGGGGAGTTGAGAGCGACGCTGGTCGCGATGGATTGATTTTTCCCTGGGGAACGGAATGGCAAGATGATGCAGCGAACTCAGATGAGGTTGGATTCAACAACACTTGTGCTGTCGGACTCTTCCCCAAGGGTCGGTCTTCATACGGCTGCTACGACATGGCCGGCCAGGTCTGGGAGTGGTGTACGACCCTTTGGGGCGATGATATGGCCGCCCCGTCGTTCAAATACCCTTGGAAGAATGACGACCGGGAAGCTCCTGAAGCACCGGGGAGTATTCGTCGCGTACTCCGCGGCGGCTGCTTCTCAAGCCCGAAAATCAAGGCGAACTGCACGTACCGTGGTAGTCTTGAGCCGGCCGGATTTTGGCGTGGAAACGGATTCCGAATTGTAGTAGCACAAGTACGCCCATAGATAAAACACCAAAAATTCGTTCTTCGTTTTCAATATTGAATACAGCCCGTCTGCCGATGCGTCGGAAGCCGTGTTATCGCTTCGGTACTTTGGGCCGGTATCCGCCGGGCATGCACTCTCAAAGGAGCGGCGTTGTGGGTCCCGTCTCGGCCGGTGTCGGAGATCGCGAACGGGGGAAAAGGCCGACACAATAGCGGATTAAAATCACGCAATTGCCATGGCTCTGAAATGCTGGGAGTAAATATTAGTACAGACGGTACCTAGAACTGGCTTCGGAGTGCTTAAACTGACCTCACACTCAACATCCCCGACTCCTTGTTTCGTCGTCTCGATCGGCCCAAACACCACCATCATGCCCATCATCACCGACTTCACCTTGCCGGCCTCAACCGACACTCTGCCGGTGCCCGAAGACCCGCAGGCAACTTTTTTTATCACTTTCACCACCTCAAACCTGCCGGAGACTGGTGAGTCATGGTGTCCAGACGTCAGGGCTGCCCTCCCGGTTATCAACGCTGCTTTCTCCGCGGATGGCGCGGCCGAAATGGCATTTGTGGAGGTTGGTCAGAGGCCAGAGTATGCGATCATGACAACTTTCCCCGCACTTCGTGAGTTAATCGATCGACCAGATGGAAAGTGCCCACCAACGTCTTCCGGACCAAATGGAATATTAGTAATGTCCCAACCGTGGTCCGCTACCAGCGTGTTGAAGGGCAGGTGAAGGAAACTGGCCGATTGGTTGAAGGAGAGATCCTTGATGAGAGGCGGCTGAAGGGCTTGCTTGGTCAGCAATGAGAGGCGCGAAAGCTGATCTCTCGGGCGGGCCCAAGTTCCAACCTGAATCTCTCCAAGGGCTTCATGGTAGTAGACACTATGAGTCTGTTGTTGCATGTCGGTTTTGCCGCGAATCGTTCTCGTTGTGGGTCAATCAAGCGCCATTTTCAAACACACGTTTCCTGAATGTCTCCAGTGCAGTAGCCCTAGACAGGCAGTTGTTGTTTGCTGTCAGGGCACCATCGCCGGATTTATTTTTGCTTATGCTGCCGACAGCTCGAAATTCTCTGTGGGCTAGTCACTTCAAAGATGCGACGCAAAGGTTCTCATTCTCTTCGAGCTCTTTCCTTGTTCCCTCGGCCGAAACACAGGCAACAAACGGGCCACCGCTCCTGCATATACGAATCCGAGCTTGAAGTCCAAACGCCACCTCGTAATTATCTCATTTACATTTCTTGTGTCCGTAGGCCTCCTGTTGGTCGGCAAGTCCCGCGCCAGGACCCAGGGCACTAAAGTTAGCGAAATCAGCATTCCGGGAGTCGTCGGCGGGGAGCGAGGAGGGAATCTAATCTCTACGGCGTACTCCCATACCGCCGGGATTCCCAACTCCGACGTCTTCTTACTTGCGCCTGAGTACGGGATACTCTGCAGCATGGCTGCCTGCTTCTTTCGAGGTCTTTCGATCACAAGGAGATATCAACGTCAGCAAAACCCAAAATGGCCCCAGAAGCCTCCCCGGTAGGTGATCCATGTGTCTCTGTTGTAGCGTTTTCAGCCCCCGCTCCGTCCAAGATGTCAAACCTGCTCTCGAAAGAATTTACCGGAGTGAATCGAGTCAGAGATCGGTCGAGGGACGGTCGAACCCGGCAGTGTTATTATGGCATCCATTGCTTCGCCTGAGAGGGGTGCGGGATCGCCTCGGCAAGCACTGCAGCGTGAGGAACAAGAACATGAGCAACCGTATTGACGGATAAGCCTGTGCAAATGCGGCGTCGGCTACTGATCTAGCGTGTTATTCCCGCCGTGGAACCTGACCTTTGGGCAGCTGGAGAGCGGCGACCCCGAACTTCTGAAGTAAGCCCGACTGCGTCGTTGGAAGCTACTACATCGCCGACCGGCTTGTTGTGCGTTGACCGGTTCGTCATCGAGTCAGAATACAGCTCGTCTTCGCAAATACCAAACCTCGCTGTCCCAATGCCGAATAGTATCTTCGTCACCCTGCGGTCCGGGCTCATCGCCGTCCACGGGCACTTGTAATCTTGGCATGACATTATTCGCATCGCGAGAATATCTAATGATGATCATGTCATTTAACAGTTCGATGTGAATAGACAGAGTTTCAGCCTGCAGAGTAGCAGCAGTCTTGTCCTAAAGGGGCTCATCTTACGTCGTGCAGCGCCTCCGCACCCCGGCGGAGTTTCCTCAGACGAGAAATTTCACCCTAGGTGCACTGACGATACACGACGTCCGCGGGTTTTACAGAAGACTTTGTCCTTATTTCTCGGTGAGGTATGGCCAAATGAGTAATTACCTCCACTCCATGTGTGTACATCCTGGGCAGTCATTAGGGGCCTGAGCGATAAAAGCAGATGAGATGACTAGGGAGGCCCCAGCAAGACCCAGGCCCAAGTCTCCGGAATGGAGATTCCTTTAAGTCATGAGTGAGGGTATCTTGAAGATCTTACGAGGTATTGGCCAAGGTTTCCTATTCAAATTAGCAATGGGAGCGATAGGTCTGCTTTCGGAAACCGTTTTCCGATCGAGGGTTACGAGAGCGAATCCTCTTGACCGCGCTAAGTGCGTCGTCAGCCGTGATTCGGCATAGCTGAATGGCAGACCAATGTTAGTTAGCTAGATGGAAGGTGTCCTCGGCATCTCCTGCATCAACGTGTCCGGAACAAGGAGGCCGCGTCAATTATGACCCTGATCTCATGGATTGTAGCACAAATCGGCTAGTAATACACAGGCAACATGTGCCGACATATTGATCGGATGCGACTACCGAGAGCGTGGCCGGGGCAAGGGACAAAAATAGCTGCAACGAACCCCCAAACCAGCCAAGTTAATACTCGGTGACCAAAAACGTCCACGATGCCCGGTCACCATGATGGAAGCACAACGTGGCCCCCAACTGATTGCTCTCGTGGCAGCTGCGGCTCCTAAAATATGGGAAGTTTGTACCTATTGGCTCTGGTGTGAGGGCGAGCCACACGTATTAGGGCATCCATGTTCGTGGTCAAGTGGCGCACTGTGAGCCCCCGGAGCCTCATGTTCCTCTAAGAGCACGCGTTCCGCGGAAGGGGCCGAGCACTATAGTTGACTTTCAACTCAAGGTCCTTAATATCAGCCAAACCGATACCGACAGCTTTTGCAGAGTTGTCATGCACTTTTCTGGTTTGGAGGGGAGAAAAAAAACTCAAGTTGACTTGGTAGCCAACCGTTGCGCTACTTGGTGACGTGAGCCACGTGTTGGAACTCAGTGACGTGAACCAAGAGCAGGGGCAGTGAGCCGGCTAGTCCGTCTTTACGTGCATCCACAAAGGAGCTGATCAGTTACTCAAGCCAAGAGACACCTTTAGAGTTGAGGTCGGGGACCTCGGACCATAATTCCGAAGCGTTTGAAGCCCTATTGGGTACTTGAGTCTTTACAGCAAAGGCTGAAACGACTGCATACACTAGAGGGCTCGCAGGCTTGGGCAGTGTGGGTTAATGTAGCGATCTTTATCGCGAGATTTTCTCAATAGCTTGACGGACAAGCTGTCCATCTGATCAATTCAGACAACTCCGATCAGCTGAGTCATCGAGACTTGCCGTGTGTAGACAACTTAATAATTGGCCCCTAGGCTATTTCACGTCTGATCGGGGGGTTATTGGTACGAGACGACGATCGGCCGTACGGGCATCACAAGTCTTGTATTCGGCGACCAATTTCCCAAAGCATGGCTGCTGACAAATCAATGCCTAGACCAATCTCGGTTTCGGGTGCGCCGTAGTTTGAAAAAATTCACTACACGTACAGGCCACCAAGCGTTGGATAGCTGGCCATGAGTGAGGGGAAACTCCGCAGACACAAAGTCCGTAGTTTAACCTACTCGAGTTTAAATGCGAACCCCCTGTCTCGGAGGCGTGCCCGTGCACTCCGCGCTTCCCACGGAGCCCACGGGGTCAGCAAACAAAAAGCTCGCGAAGGCCGGCGAAACGGAATGCAGATGCGGCCGTACGTAATTCGTAGACGCGCAGAAAAACCCAGTACAGTGTGCAAGGAGGGAGGAGTCCTGACCACGCTCGGTTTCGGTTACAGCCATGGAGCCGGAGCACACGCCCAAGACCAGCGTTATTCCGAGAGCGGTAAGTCCCGCCTAACCGGCTCACCACCCCCAGCCGCTCACCCATTGATATCGCGATACTAGCAGTACTGACCATCGTGATTTGCTGTTGATAGTGCCACAACTGTCGGATACGAAAGGTATCTAGAGACAACTCTTTCTTTTGTTCGCCGAGTTCCCGGGCTTTACAGCCGCCTTCCGCGGACGTGTCCGCGGCGTCGATCAGGCCCGCCACTCTCATTCCAGGGGCAACGTGCTGACGCGAACTAGACACGATGCAATCGAGAAATTCCCTGCTCCAACTGCGTCACTTCAAAGATTCCTTGCCGGCCAGCCGGACGACAGCCAGTACAACGGGCAAGCGCTGAGCGATCAGAAAGGTATGGCAAAGATTGGTTGCGAGAAGCTAAACGCTCAAGCGGTGGACTAATCCAGCGGCAGCAATCCCAATCTTCAGCAGCTCCACGACAGACTAAGAGCCGTCGAAGAGGCCCTCCGAAATCAATCGGAGCAGCAAATCAACAGAGTAACGCCAATATCCACACCGAACACAACACCAAATGTCGAAGATGATTCCTCATCGCACCACTGTCTCTGGGAAGACCACCATGCACCCTATGAGGGTGATTCATCCTTCCGGCAACAGACGTACCTGGCGAGCCAAATAGAGGAGCTCGAAGTCGAAGCCGCCCAGTCTCCCATCGTCGTGGATGAACTGGCCACGTTGCGAGGGATTTGCCAGAGTCACGAAACACCCCCAGAGAGCAATCAACCACGAAAGCCCCGCCATCCACATGCTAGCAAAGGAGCCCAGTTGCAGCTGCCCCCATCAGACTTCGTCATCCGTCTACTTCGCACCGTTACGGGTGAGTTTCTGGAAGCATTTCTCAAGCTGTCTTGGTATCTGTGGAACGAAACAAGTGACTAACACGAGGCGAGAGGCAGAACAATCCATACTGTTTCTCTTCTACGCAGTTGAGAACCGAGCTCAAGTTGAAGAACTATGCCGGAGAGTGTATTTCTCTGTCGATCCGGTAACGACCGGTGAAGTCACACTGCTGAATGGGTTCTTGTCTGTGCTTCTGCGCGACATTGACTTTGATGCACACCCCGAATTTAGTCCCGAGGAAGCGAGTCGGTTGTACAACCTTTGCCATGCAAACTTCAAGACAGGAATCGAAACGTACCAAGTCATGGCAGTACCAACGTTCGAGCATACTCTGATACTGTCTATCGCGGTCAGTAGCTTGGCGATCAGTAATTGCCATAGTGGTTGTGAACCTTGCGGCTGACCAAACCTATGCAGTCACTACGGGCGCAGCAAGATGGCAACCTACCACTACAATGGAGTGTCATGTCAGCAGCGGCCAGGCATTGTCTTGCGTTGGGCTATCACAGAAGAGCGAAACTAGCAGCATTCCCAGTTGAGCAGGCTCGGAGGGCACGGCGACTCTTCTGGCACGTTTACTTTGCAGATCGTGGGTTGACCCTAACACAAGGGAAAGCCCCAATTATTCAAGATTTTGACGTCGACGCGGAACCCTTCGAAATATCTACCAAGCCCGAGAGGAAGCCATGGGACACATCATTCGCGGCCTTTATCGAGTTCGGACGCATACAATCTCGCATCTACGAGAAGCTCTATTCCCCGTCGGCGTCGAGATCGACGGATGAGGACAGGCGGGCTGCCGTTACACATCTCGCAAAACGGTTGACGCAGTGGTACGACGCTTGGCGAAGTGTTGACTACACTCACGCGTACCGCAGAGACCTCTTCCAGTTTACCTTTGACGGAATCGATGTAGTCTACTACTCCATTTTGACGTTGTTGTTCCGAGGTGCCAGCTCTTCGAACTCTGCCAGCTCCATTTCGGCGGAGTGCTTCGAGGCAGCAAGAAAAGGATTAACGGTGCATGCGACTGCCTACCCTCGATCTGCATCTGGAGGTTATGCTGCATTGTTCAGCTATGCCGTGTGGTAAGGACCAGGAGACCAAAATCTATTGCATGTGCCCTGGGAAATGCTAACGCGCTTTAAACCGCAGGACGCATCTATACTCTTCCTTCACTCCCTATATAATTACCTTCCTTCACTGCATTGGAAACTCGAACGTCGAAGACCTGAATCTACTGCGAAGCGCCCTTGAAATAAGCGAACGACTCAGCGGGCTGGTCGAGTCATGCAAGCGGCAATACGAACTATGCAGGTCACTCTACCGCATCGCCGAGGCCTACATCAAGTCCAAGAAGGGTATTACGACTCTGGAGGGGACGTCGCTGGAAAACACGATACAACTGCCATTGCAGCAGCCAGCAACGGATAGTTGGCCCTGTTTTGAGGCGCAGATGGAGCAGGTTCCCTTCCCGGAGCTTCATGTGGACGACTGGAACAACTCTTACATGGGGCATATGTCATTCGCGTTGGACAATCAGCTGGGTAAAACCAATAACTAGTTGAGGCTGCTGCATGGCATGTCGCTCAGGAAGAGTATTCTGTCACACTGACAAAACCGGGCCCAAATGGACAGGCCTGTTCCATACAACTGATCGCTTTCGCTTCTTTGACTTCTCGGCCGGGTGTTCCAGAAATACCACCGGATCCAGGACTCTCCCGCGTGGCCCATGGTTCAAAAAAGCCATCTACTGGGCAAAATTGAAAGAACGCGACAACCCTCTGCCCCTTCCTTGGCGGAAGTTTGCTCGTCTTGGCCCTGAATGAAACGTTCGAGAAGTGGTGAGTTGCAATTTTTTTTGAATCGGCCATTCTCGGCAAGATATTCATAGGTTATGGTGTAGACGCGCCCGCCGTCAGACACCCTTCTCCCAGGCTCCGCGGATTCCGCGGTGGTCGACAATGAGCGTCGGAATGCTGCTTCAAAATACGAATGAGGGCAAGGAGAATTTTCAGAGGTCAATGAGTACCTATCATATCTAATATTTCATCCCCATTTGGGTATCTGGTCAAATCGATAGAACCTCTCTCTTATTTTTCTCATGCCTGGTGCATTTCCTTCCCCTCCGACGTCATGATCAGCCAGGACCGTGTCTATGTCCTGACTGAAGGCGCCTCTGGCATTGGATAAGCGACAGCTTCGAAACTGCTTTAAATTACTGCAACACAAATGAGCAGCCCAAGTTCGGCCCTCACGAGGGCCAGCTTTTCTACTACCCGTCAGTAGACGTCGGCTCTAGAAAACAGATGAGCGCAGTCTTCAAGCAGATCCGCGAGCGCAGTCCACATCTCACAGGTCTGGTGAATTGTGCCGGCATATTTGGAGAGACGCCCCTCGCCACCAACCCAGGGGCTGATGATGCTGCGAGAAGGATCATGGACGTCAACTTCTGAGGCACGTGGAACTCGGGAACATAATTTCTCAGGACGGTCGTCGGCCACGCCGGCCCACGAAACTTGACGCAAAGGGACGAGAGTGAGGGACCGTGCATGGTCAACGTCGCTTCCATGGCCGCAGTCCGCGGGATCCCAGGCATCTCTGCCTACGTCGCTAGCAAGCACGCCGTGCATGGCTTAACCAGGTCTTGGGCACAGGAATACGGCTCTCGGGGGAATAGGATCAATGCTGTCGCACCCGGCATGATTCGCACGCAAGCAGCAGAACATGCCCACGAGTTTGAGCCAATACCGTATGTAACTGCTGTCAATCGCGTCGGCGTGCCGGATGACGTGGCCGGGACAATCTTATTTCTGTTGAGCGACACATCGTCTTACTTATCTGGACTGCTCATTGAGATCAATGGTGGATGGGCGTGATGAGGTTTCTTGGAGGCTGCTGGTACGTCGATGCGATTACTTCTGGGTCTTCAGGATGTCCCTATTTGAGGAGAGCAGATAGCAGACACCCACTGTTCATCTTACGAAGTACTTGTCCGCATAATGTAGGCTTGGTAATGAGACAACGAAGCAAAAGGACTGGCTGGTCCCTAAATGCGGGCATTGAATTGATGGATTCCGTTCACTAGGTTTATCTGCTACCCTAAACGTGTCTACTGCTGCGTGGTCAAGCATGAGAATTACTCCTATGACATTCGTAGGACGCTCATGCTGTGCTCGTCTTGCTGGCATAGTTTTGGTGGTAGACAATCTCGCTCACGGCGTTTCTGATGTCGTTCCGGCGATACCTGCCCAAACTCTCCAGATCTGCCGCATCAGGTTCGTAAGAAATGACTCTGTCGCCCGCATAACGGGTTGCCCGGGGCATGAGTGGATGGTCATCTTCCACAACAGGCAAACTCTGCGGGTTCCCAACCGCTTCGAAGAACATCTCCATGTACTCCGCATAGCTGAGATTCTCGTCGCCAACAAGTATAATCTTTCCTGACACAGCCGCGCTGTTTTCGAGGGCTCCGGCGATGGCTTCAGACAGAGACTGCGTCGATATGAAGTTCAGCCCGCCGACCGGCGCGGACGGAGGAATGGGAAGTTTGCCTTCCGCGTATGCGATACAAGCTTCGAAAAACGGGATTTTCATGCCCGGCACCATGCCGACGACGATTGGCGCGTCTAGACTGCAGGCGTGGAACTCGGGTGTTGCCAGGGCCGTGACTCCTTCAGCGGCAAGCTTCCGGGAACGGACGTACGGACTGGTGTCTACCGTCTCCGGCACGACGTGCGGGTAGACACTTCCGATGTGGACAAACTTTTTGACCCCGGCTTGTCTCGCGAGACGGGCGAAAGCCGGCACGGCCTCGCCGTTTGCTTGGAGGTAGTGTTGGTCGGCCTCCGAGCCCTCCGGCACGTGTCGCATGTCGCTGCCCGCGGCAAAGACAACGGCATCAAAGGGCGACAGGATCTCGGCGGTGAAGTCGCCCTTCAGATAATTTCCGGCCAGGAACGGTAGCTCTGACAGGGCGGCAACGTCAGTGGGTGCTCGGCGCCCGGCGATGGTAACTTCATGACCCTTGGAACGGAGGTGGAGAGCGGCGTGGCCGCCGATCATGCCGGTTCCCCCGATAACGAGGATCTTCATTTTGCTGTTTTCGTAGAATTGAGAAAATGAGGATTTGATATGCTCTGGACATTGGAGACGCGTCCGGCACAGCATATATACAATTCGACGGCGGCTACCACCTAGCAAGTTCTGGGCAGCAGTCGCGAGAACAGCTAACCAAGCTTCACTTCTCCGCCGATGCGTTTTCTCCGCCGATGCCACAATATTAATCCATGATATTCCGCTTGTGGGTAGAATTGCGCATTGTCTCGGGCAACTCTTAGCATACCGCGGAAGCCACGGAATACGCGGGTACAATTTGCGATGGTCCGTCAAGTAGTCAGTACCTAACGGACATTTAACACTGAGAATACTCCGATAGCAATAATTCGGTACGTCCTGGCCCTTGTCTCAATAGTCAGTTTGGCATGAGAAGACGCCTTCACTTGTCCGCTTGCTTGTTTCGAAGTCGCAGGCAGCGACTAAGAGGCAAATACTAACGAAATAACGTTTTGTTCTGGAGCTTGATGAAATCGGCCACTCTTGATGGAAAAAATAAACCTGGCCGGTAGGGATTCCATCGGCGGGAGGCCCCCGAGCCTTTACGATCCCCCGGATCGGTAAAAGTGGGGATATCACACCGTACTAGAGGCCGATAATTACCGGGGCACGGCCCCAGGGCCCCGGCCTTGATTGATGATTCATTTTTTTGCCGTCGTTTACTCTGGAGCACACCCACACCATAGACCATAGAGAATGCCGCTCGGAGACGGATCTCAGCGGCCTCGAGCAGGCGTCACCTATCACTTCCACGACAGCAGCCCTAAACATTCGAAACCTGCTTAACCCGAGATCGGCGGAAATGTAACAGTATGGTCGAATCCCAGATACAGGGATCAACATGGCGAAAATCGCAGTTGCCACGGTCATGTTGTCCAATCTTCGTGTATTTCCCGTCATCGCTGTCTCGAATCTACAAGTTTCTAAAACTCAGAAAGATACAGCTAGCTAGTTGTGGTCCGGATGAATAATCAGCGGACTTTCGCTACCGTCCGATACTCCGCGTACACATGGTCGTTAGGGCATGAGTCGACTTCAGACGATAAATGGTGATGTCACTCCTCACCTCTTGGGTACCAAGTAATAAGTTCAAACTCAAGTGTAGCAGCCTCCTCGACGTCGATGAAGCGAGTCTAGAGCTGGCAGAGAGGCTACAGCGAATTTGAAAAGATGGGAGAACCAATAATCACATCCAATCTCTGGCACCCGAGCAGCCCCAAAAGGCAAAAGGGCCTCCTTATCATCTACTAGGGCAGCAAAGGCCTCGGTTGTAACAACAAAGATCAGATGAAGAGGGTCATGAAGAACGATTAAATGGCGAAGTATTTACTGCCGCTTAGCGCATCCTGATTCTTCCCCAAGAATTAAACCTCAGCCCCCACAGCTCCCCATTCAGAGACCTCACTTCTGAAATAACAACTTTTATCTTCAATCAAAGTGATGTCTAAAGTCTGTATGAACGGCGTGAATGTTCCCGAAGCCCCCGGCGCGAGATCAACCGTCGTTGACGCAGATGTGATCATCGTTGGCGCGGGCTTCGGCGGTTGCTACGCCCTCCATCGAGCACGACAGATCGGCTTTTCCGCAAAGATCCTCGAGACTGGGAGCGACTTTGGGGGCGTCTGGCACTTCAACAGATACCCTGGCGCTCGCGTTGACTCCGAGACACCTACGTACCAATTCAGTCTGCAGAAGATCTGGTCGGGCTTCAATTTTCGAGAGAGATTTCCCGACCATGCTGAGCTCAGGTCATACTTTTCCCATGTGGACAAGATGCTGGATCTTCGCAAAGACGCCATTTTCAACGAGAAAGTTGTCGAGGCGAAATTCGACAGTCAAGCCAACAGGTGGAGGCTTCGAACTGAGTCAGGGCTGGTCGCAGAGTCCACGTTTGTCATATTCGCGACGGGAACAACCAACAAGCCCTACATCCCAGCCTTCCCCGGACTCGACAACTTCAAGGGACGTGTCATACATCCGGTTTCATGGCCTGAATCATTGGACGTCAAAGGCAAAAAGATCGGTCTAATAGGGCAAGGCTCTTCTGGGATGCAGATTTTTCAGGAGCTAGCCAAGGAGGACTGCGACTTGACAGTGTTCATCCGCACTCCTTGCGTAGCCTTTCCAATGGGACAGCGACAGATTGCAGTCGAAGATTCGGAATCGCTGAAGAATTTCTACGATGGAATATTTGCCAAGGCCAAACACGACTCGGCATCCGCTTACCCCTACAACAAGAACTCACGATCCTTCCACGAGGCCACTGAAGAAGAGCGACAGCAACTGTTTGAGGAACTCTGGGGTCGGGGAGCTTTTGGGTTTCTCATCTCCAATTATTATGACCTCATGCTAGATCCGAAAGTCAACGCGGCCGTGTACGACTTCTGGGTCCACAAAGTCAGACGTCGAATCACAGATCCCGCCAAAAGAGACATCGTGGCACCGCTGAAGCAGTTACAGTGGCTCGGCGCGAGGCGTCCAACCTTGGAAACAGATTACTACGAGGTTCTTGACAGGCCAAATGTGCACGTGGTTGATCTCAAGGCGACGCCCATCGAAGAGTTCACCCAGAACGGCGTCGTCACAAGCGGTGCAACTGGCGGGCTGCATGAGTTGGATATTGTCATCGTTGCAACCGGGTACGATTCTGTTACTGGGAGTTTGTATGACATGAACATCCACGACAAAAACGGGAACAAGCTCCAGGAAAAGTGGAGGGACGGTATCCGCACGTACCTTGGGATGATGGTCGAGGACATGCCTAATGCCTTCTTCTTATACGGACCCCAGGCACCTACCTCGCTCGCCAATGGCCCACCCTTCCTGGAGATGGAGGTTGACTGGGTTATACAGCTGCTCGAGAAAGCCAGAGACGAAGGCATCAAATTAGTTCAGCCGTCGGAGGAAGCTGTCATTCGCTGGAAACAACTGGTCACTGCCACGTTTGAGCTCACTTTGTACAAACATGGGAATGGATGGTGGACCGGGATGAACATTCCAGGAAAGAACCGGGAGCCACTGATATTCTTTGGGGGCATGGGAGCATGGTGGCAGCAATGCACGATTGGGTTAAAGGACTGGACCAACTTTGTTACTTCTTGATCTGATCGTCAATCGATGAGCTAGCTATTTCGTGCCAAATCTTCAGTCCTAAAGTCCAATACGCCGTTGGAAGTCACGTAATGTCAACAGACCATCGAACATTGTTGTCAGTATTGTCCGATGACTTCGATTGGCGTCGTAAAAGTAACCCAGTTGTCAGAGTGACTAGGGTTACCGAACGGCTTGAGAGCAGCATATCGAAGCCTGATGTCGCATGAGTCAGAAATGTGGTAAAGACGTATTCATCTATCTTCAGCATTTCAACTCACGTGTAGTTACCCAGAGCAATCTGGCTTCCGTTGGCGAGCTTGCCAAACCACCAGTTCTCGAAATTGAAGTTGCTTCTCGGCTGATTGATCTTCGGGTAAGACAAAGTATCTTCCGGGTCCCACCTGCTCGGGTCGAAGAACGGCGCCTGGCCGGAGCCGGCCCAGTATGCCCCTGATCCGACGTAGCCATTTTCTCCGATCACGGGCGGGTATACCCACTGCCTTTCAGTCCATCTAGCGTCGAAGATCTAAAGAAATCGTCAGCATCATCGTGGAAGCAATTGGGGCTAGGGAGACACCTACATCCCATCGAAGCTGCCTTGTGCCCCATATAATATTATGGAAGATCTTTGGGAAATCTTGGACACCAAGAGTCAGGTTGAAAGTGAACCTGCGTGATACCCGAGTTAGCTGCATTTTTGGAATACAAAATCGTCTGGCTGTCAGCCAGGTTCTTACGAAGTTCTGCCCGTCTCGGCAGGGTCTCCGGAGACCAAGTAGGGGTACCCGTTCCGGAACAAAGGATTGACCTCGTTTCTTAGGTCTGCTGCAACGCCTAACAAAGCTATCAGATTCCTGGGTTCTGGTTTTATCAGCTTCAATACCCACCGGCATAAGGCACAGAGAGCTCTTCTCCGTTATCGCCTGACACTATAATTTTACCACTGTATAATGGCAGTACCGCAGCGTTCCATCCAAGAGTGTCTGGATTCTTGAAGTTGACACTTTTTAGTGAATTAGCGGTAGCTCAGTCCGGTCAATGGGTATTCTCCAACTTACGAAACTGTCTTGCGTTCGCCAGGTTTCAGGGTGAAGCTTGAGGGAAGGCTGACTTCAATGGGGAGTTTCTTAGGCACCAACTCTGAGAGAACTTTCGCCTTCTTGTCTCCGTTTGTGGCATCCAACAAAAGTGTCTCCACGCCATAAGCATCTTGAGCGGAGAGGTGGTAGGTGACGTCTTCAGACCCAGTGTTCGTTACAGTGATGTCGTGATATCTGTTAAAGTAGCGAGTGTCATTCAGGGCAATAGGCCTGAAGTCCAACGTTGTGTTATAGTGAAGCAACTTGTATGCGTCAATCAGCCCGCTCCCAACTTGTGGCACCGGAGCAGCGAGCTCCGAGTACGTTGGGTCGTGATAGCTAAGAGTGCTGGCGGTAGCAATGATCTGCTTGCCGAGTGCCAGTGCGAAGTCTTTTCCATGAGCTTGGCGGCCGCCAAATGCGCTGATGTAGAGCGCTGCAACACCAGCTACGTAGGGACAAGACATGGATGTGCCGCTCATGACCTCCCAGCCGTTATCGAGATAGGTGCTGTAGATTGAGCCGCCAGGTGCCGTGATGTCAGGCTTGACACTGAGGTCGTTGAGTAGACCCCAGGAGGTAAAGGACGATGCGCGGGTCGTGTTGACGTCAGGAGCATCAGCGGATGCAACAGCGAGGACATTCTTTCCGGATGATCCGCTGCTTCCGTAGAACGCGCCCTGTGAGCCTGAGTTGGCGGCGGAAATGGTTACCACAACGCCCTGATCCACGAGCCTGGACGCGACGACGGCCCAAGCCTCCTCTGCCCAGCCGCTGGATCCTCCGATGCTGGAGGTGAAGATATCAACCTTGAAGAGGAGTATGTTTAGAGTCGTGCGCTACAAGAACTACTCAGGTTTTCCAAGGAAAAGCACTCACCCCGTCGTTGTATGCGGCGATGAAGGACTCGATTAGTGTAGCTGCATCGGTCGATCCCTTAACTACGTGTCAGCACGTCTTTTGGCAGATTCTTCTGAAATGAAGTTCTATATTCACCTGTCGTGCCATCACCTTATACGCATAGAGTGTAGCATCGGGAGCCACTCCTGAGAAGCTGGTCGAATGTTAAAAACTCAGGCCCGGCTGTGAATAAGGCCTGGTAATACTCACTCGTTCGTCTTACCGGCAATGATTCCGGCTACGTGTGTGCCGTGTCCCAACAGGTCAAGAGGGTCTTCGTCGGGTTCCTTCTCGTAACCAATTGAGGGCCAGTCTGCGGTATGCCGTCAGTCTTTGGGCACAATGACCTGGAAACCGTTTACAGGAGTGGTATAATCTTACACTCATCACCGACAAAGTCATATCCACCAGCGACTTTGAACCCCTCACCAAATCCGCCACCCAGCTGTCCTTGTGCGTCAGTTTTGGTTGTTATATGAATGGGATACCGTTACCTACAGCGTCATGATTGTACCAGATACCAGTGTCGACGACTCCAACTTTCACGCCTTTGCCAAAGATTCCCTCGTCATGTAACTTGCTTACACCGGTAACAGTGTGTACAACAGAAGGAATTGCTTCCAGGCTTTCCTCCTGCTGTGCAGATGGCTCCAGATGAACCGGATTGTTGGGCCAGACATTGAGGACGTCGGGCAGCCCTAGGAGGCCGTCAAGGCTCAAGTCTGCCGTCTCAACGCTAGCACCCGTGAAGATCTCGCTGTCAAAGCTTTTGATTACTTTGACATCGGTCGTCGAGGCCAGCAAACCAACCCTGCTCAGCGTTCCCTGGAAGTCTATGTCAGCAGAGGCATTAAGGTGATTACTTGGTCGTCCCACGAACAGGAGCATATTCGACAATGTAGCTCTTGGCGAGGCGGACAGCAATCGGATCTGGTTCGTCTCCTTGTTGCTGTGCTACTGCAAGCACCGCAAGCGGCAAAACGAGGGCTTTGTGTAATGAACCCATCGTCACAGTAGGGCAGCCACGATGGGAGAACTTGTATGGAGTAATGTCGGCTTGTGTCTTGTTTCTGGGGCATAACCTAATATCAAGATCTGCGACATGGCGACGACACTATATAACGAGCCCATCGAAAACAATATGCCGTCTGCGGTGGCCTAAATCGCGCAAGATGTGTCGGACTGACGACGATACGATCGACCTGCCACGTTCAGAGATCGATCCTCGCGCGAACGAGCCGTCGATTCTTGGGAGGCAGGGGTGTAATGAGCCCGGTGGGCCCTAATCCTTCGACTCGAGGGTAATTAGGACTAGATTGAGGCCCCAAAGGTCGAGCATTTCATACATGGTATACATCCCAAAAAGGACTGCGTCCGGAAATTGGTCGAGCTCATTTATCGTCCCCTCGTATCTGCAGCAGAACCTGTCGCTCATTGCTACCACAAGAACGTTAGCCCTGCAAGGTAGCATTGCACGGCGGTTAAATGTTGCCAAGACATCGCACGAGAATTGACCTTCCAACTTTGGAATCTCGCGATTTTTCATGCAGCATGGCGTGATGGGTCGACATATCTTCTCTACAAGAGACCATAGGGGTTTTCTTTGTATTCCGAGTTACATGCAAGTACGAATGTGCTTCAAGCTAACTGCCACCGACCTGTAGTGGAGATCACTGAGCAAGAGTTAGTCTCGGTTGATTGTAATTAAACAGCCATTGTTCCAGTCGACAGACCGCAGCTCAAACGCGAGGGGCTAGCGTGGTTGATCTACAGACGATCAGGGTTCCTGAAAACTTGTAAGGCCCCTGGATTTTCCGGTCTATAAGTTCGCCAGGTTGTTGAATGTATTGACACAGAGGAGATTACCAGCAAACTGGGTTGGACGATAACCCAGGTGTGACTTCACATCAAGAAGTCCCCGGCGACTAGAAAAGGCATCCGTCCTTACAAAACACTAAAAAAATGAACTTTTTGATTCGCTAAGAAGCGACTTTTATGATGTATGCGTACAAAAAGGTCTAATTAGTTGCACTGATCTTGAAGGTTTCATTTTGGTATGAAGTCAAGTAGGTAGTCGGTGTGGGAGACACAACCAAATTTATCGGACCATCGCCACAGCACAACGCCATGACGCTAATTCAACCACAGCATACGGAGACGAATTTACCGTTGATTTTTAACCCAGCAGAAAAACATTGAATTAATGGGATGAAGAATCTTTGGCCGAATTGTTGCCTCAGGTTTCAGACGTCCTCCAGGCGCGGCCGGGGCGCGCCATGATTCGTTGACGTCACCCAGGTGCCCACTAAAAAGTTCTCCCGTCTTTCTTTCAACCCACTTGTCCATCCCTTTCTTCGTCAAATATCAAGCAACCTCAAGTGTCCGTCCCTTCCAGACCCCATATCCAATGAATTGTGTTAACACCTGTGTTCCAGATGGAGCAATTCGCCTTGTCGACGGCGCATTCCGGCGCCATTAACCACCTCCACTCAATCCAGCTGGCACCCAACACCGTCGCTGTTGTTCGGGAGGTGCGTCTGGCCGTCACCATCGTCGTCGTCGGTTGGGTTGCTGTGACGGGAATCAGGGCATTCTTTGAACGAACCAAGCGCTAAAACGATCAAGAGGGACAAGCCCTATAACTTTGGACGAAGCTATGCGGGAGCCTATTCATCGGCTCCGGTTGCAACTGATTTCATGCTTGGAACTCAAAACGAGAGTACGTCTGAAACAGACGTATTCCTGTGCCTACATGTAGCTAATTTTAGCCAAGATACTTCTTGCCCATGACCCATTCGTCCTTGTTGTAAGACTTGGGCCACACACCACCTCTGCCAGGAGCAAGGATGCCGTTAGGATCAAGCGTGTCGTGGATCTCCTCATGCATCTTCCAAAGAGCGCCCTTATTGAAGTCATACGCGTCCGCGACCTGGTCCATGAGCCCCACGTGGGTGCGGAACACGCTCCAGCCATTCTCCTTCCACTCTTTGAGCAGGGTGCGGGCCAGCCACTGGGCACGACCGCGCATGTCTTTATCCTTGCGGTCGTAGGGGATGATACAAACGTTATCTGTACTTGCGTGTCAGCAATTGACGATGCAGAAACCAAGGGCCACGATACTTACGCATAGTCCGGAAGTATGCCACGTAGTGGCTAATGTAGTCGATACCAGCCTTGGCAAATAGCTCCTTGGCTCGCGAGTACTGGTCCCACACGGCCTTGCCTTCAAGCCTCGAGATAGCCGCGACCATGATGACGGAGCAGTTGGGAAGCCACTGCTTCATCCAGGCAAACTCTCCCATGGACGAGATACCCTGCAGGTACGTAGCGCGGACGCGGACCAGGTTTGTCTCTTCGGGGTTCTCCTCGAGCGTGGCCCACTTGCTGCCGGGGACCTTGGTCATCTCCTTCTTGATGTCCTCGATCAGAGCCTCGCGAACTTTGTCGGAGCCGAACACGGCGCCAATGTAGCGCCACCGACCGGTGTTGAGCTTCTTGGCCATCTTCTCAAAGTCTTCCTCGGGAATGAGCTCCTTGTGAGACGCCTTTGTGTAGCTCGAACGCGGCCCGTAGTGTGCAGCCTCGAGTGTCAGGTTGCGCAGACTGACTGAGCTCTGCAAAGTTCCATTCTGTGAAATGAGTTTAGCCTGTGTTAAAAGAGGCCGGTTTCGCTGTGGATGTCTTACCAAGTCCAGAGGCTGGATGGCGTCAATCAGGGCAGAGAGATCCGACTCCTTCTCAAAGGTGATGGAGAACGGGGTCATTCCTTGGGGGGCCGGCATCAACTGCGAGAGGTAGGCCGTCAGTACCGAAAAGCTCGACAAGAAAAATGGCGATGTTACGCAGCGACTCACCCAGAAACCCATCTTGGTAACAATACCGCTGTTACCCTGTGAGAACAGGCCATCGTTCATCGGGCCCCAGCCGTATGGGAACAAGGCGAAGCATTCGTTAAGCTTCTGATCAGCTGGGTGAACCCCGGCCTCTGCCTGCTTCCGACCCTCGGGGTCCTGGATAGCACCCATACCCATCCTGACTACCTCGCCGTTTGGCATGACCACTTCCATACCACTATGCTTTCCCCATCGATCACCATATAGAGAGGCACCACCGCCGCGGTCCAGCGCGTTGCCGATCATAGAGCCCCAACCGAGGCCGGAGGAGTCGACACGAATCTTGTCCAGCAAGCCATGTTCGCGCAGGTACTCGCTCATCTGCATGAAAGTTACGCCGGGCTCGACGATACAGACGCACGCAGTGGTGTCCACATGCAGGATGCGGTTCATGTGAGTGCTGAGAACCATAACGAGAGATCCAGGGACCTATCAGTTCAGCGAATCAGCTTTTGTACAGCACGAAAGAGCTCGGCGTTCCGGCCGGCCAATGGAAATTACTATGTACCGAGACCGATACCGAAACGGTGGCGGGAAAGGTGGGACCACGGCGCACCGGGAGAGCTCCGAAATGGTGTGGAGACGCGGAGCCATCCGTCCGACCCGGCAATACATGCGGGAAGCTGGGCAAACTGGAAGATAAGGAAAAGAACACATACCCTGGGCGCGGAACCGCCATATGCCAGGTTTCTTCCCGTGCTGATGGGCCATACAGGGACCTTGTGCTCGTTGCAAGCGGCCAGAATGGCCTGAATATCCTGCACATGTCGCGGATGGCAAATCGCGGAGCCGACGAGTTCCACCTCATCGTCGAAGGAGCGGTAATAATCGTGCGTCCGGCAGTTGCGGCCGAAGTCGTCGTCCTCGTAGCCCTCCAAGTCAATTGAAGGGGTGATGACGGCATAGTTATCGGCGCCGATGGCTGAGATGATCTTCTTGGAGAACTTGCTGAATCCCGCCTGCGTCAGGTTTGGGGGCAAGAATCGAGGCTCTTCCACATCCTGGCTGATTCCGCCGTTGGCGGCGCTGCCGCTGGCTGCTTTGCTACCGCCCATCCAGAAGTGGCCGCTTACGAAGTTGGGAGGAATCTGGGCAGAAGTCATGTTTGCGGGAGCAGGATTTCGATGGAGCTACGATGGACAAAGAGACGAGATTTCGTGTTGTGGGATCAGGTGCGTAAGGAGGGCATGCAGGTCGATGGGTTGTACTCCATTGCCAGACCACACTTATTTATGTGGAATCGCCTAGACCTTCGGACACAACAAGCGGGACTCCAGGGAATTCAGAACATCCAGACCTTTCCAAGCAGGGCATTTCATGCTTTCCCGAATTCTCTGTGGATGTTCGGCGAGGTAGCGAACTCGTCGGGTCCGGTGACTAGCCGCGTCCGCCAAGGCACGTTGATCGGTATTTCCATTGGGGGCCGGAGGGGTAACACCGCTTCCAAGACTTACAACGCCCTATGCAAGCAGTCTAGTCTGAACCTAAAACGAGTTAAGGTCGTAAATTCCGAGAGTCTAAGTCCAAATACGTTCTCCTGAGGTATCGGATCCCCCCGACCGCATCACCCAGTTCCTGCGCATAGACAGATGATTTGCATCGCCTTCGACTATGCCGGGTTCACATCAGAATTGTACCCCCTTCCACTTTTCAACTACACGTCATTTGCCTTTTTGGGGACCAAGCGTATGGCCAGACGTGACTGCGCTAGTCTCCGCACAATTAGGGGGGGTAGGTTACTTTTCCGTGAAACCACATCACCACAACGGGTGAGGCAACCTTCAGCCAGACCACAAAGTCTCAACAGACTTCAGCATATCAGTAGAATATACCTGTTTTACTTAATTTCCGTATTTTCCGTCGGCTGACACTAGCCACCCGAGAATTCGGTATCGCAAAATCCCCGCGAGTCCTTCCGCCTGACAGCGGTTAGCCTTCAGAGTTTGGCCCATGGCGGCTGTCGCATCGGCTGCGGTCAGACCTCTGTATAGTCGGCGAGGTGGTTCAGCCAATAAGGCACCTTGTCACGGAGGAATACGGTCAAATCTTGGCGTGACCTGTCTTTTGATTTGCTTGAAACGAGCCTGTGGGTGGTGGGCTACGCTGATCTGCGTCAGTCATACACCTTGGCACTACTCTTTGAGCGATCTGGTCACCAATTTTGGCTACGAATGTCTAGATGATGTGCATCTGTTGATGGTGCCTCGCGTGGTGGTGTACCTCGAGATGGTGTACCTGGTGGGACCACGCGGCCGGGAGATAGTTCACAGTGTGCTCCTCCGTCGGCATCCACCATGCCGTTTCCCGGCTTCTTATTTCATCTTCAGGTGAAGGTTTGTCGCCTTCGTCCAGCGAATCTTCTTGCTGCTTCACGTGCCATTCGGAAGAGAAACAAGCCTCTTCACATCCAAGGATGTCAACATAGGAATATCACCACAAAGTTGAACTCTCTCTCCGAATGAATTGGCTTAACCGTCACTCTACAGCCGGTGACAGAAGAGGCAATCCAAGCGCCCTGACTCCCTGTCGAGGTCTTGATGCAGGGCCTACTAAGTTATCGCTGGATATACGTGGGGAACACGGAGTCTTGGAGTACCGCACGTCTGTACGGACAAAGTGTTGGCGCAAACCTGAGTTGGCCAAGATCACCCCCGATTTCTGAATTGGAGGATGTCTTCTTGGGCAGACTTCCAGTGCCTAGTTTAACAAGCTTTCCCCATATATAGATGAACGCATGCCCACCGTCATCACTTGGTTGCGGCTTCATGATATTGAAAATTAGAACTCCTGGACAGAATCATATCCTATCTCTTAATTATTGGCTCCTTGCCCCTCAATACGCATCATCCCTGAGCTATTCACGAACTCAAAATGTCTTCGCTTGCTACCGCCCCTTTCTCTCTCCACCCTGCCTTGTCACCTGCAGCTGCGTCCCGTCGCGGGGAAAGCAACTCGCCCAAGCCACGAGGACAGAATCGATCTCGCGATCAAATCCTCTGGTCACTCCACGGCCAGCAGGTGCGCATCCCAGACCTGGGAAAGCTGATGGTGGACTGGCCGAAAGACCAGAGCCCTCACTTGGAGGCGGTGAACAGCAAGATTCTTCAGATCATTGAGACGTGAGTTTTTGTCCTGTAAGCTCACAATCCTTTTCTCGACATCGCCTGACACCAAGTCACACTAGCCATGCTGTGAACGATACTGTCCGCATGCGCCTGACCAAGGCCATGTTGTCAAGGCAACTGACGGGCTGGTACCCATACGCGTCATGCGACCGCATCGAGGCTCTGACCTCGTTCCAAGCTTGGATGTTCATCATAGACGACATGCTGGACCAGTACTCCCTCGTGAACAAGTTCGACTTCGCGGCTCTGCACGTCATGCTGGCCGACTGCCGAGACTTTGTTGAGCGCAGCCTCGGAGTGCTGACCACATCAGAGACGGCCCCCACACATTACCGGGACCACGACGCCGTGGTTTCCTTTGACGAATATGCCCAAGCCGTGTGCCGCTCCTACGGCGACAACCGCAGCTACCGTGTCCGCATCGCCAAGGAGGCCACCGCCACCCTCGACGGCTACCGCCAAGAGGCACTCAATCGCTACGCCGGCCGCGTTCCCTCGCTCGAGGAGTACCTCGGCTACCGGGAGGCATCCTCGTGCATCATGCAGGTTGCGGTGAACTTGGAGTTCGCCAACGGCATCAGTCTGCCCGAGGAGGTCATGGCGTCCGAGGAAATGCGCGAGCTGTACCGCGCCGCCGTCGCCGTCGTCTGGATCGTCAACGACATCGTGAGCATGCGCAAAGAGATCAAGGAGGGCTTCGTGGAGAACCTCGTCGTGCTGCTTGCCAACGGTAACGTGCAAAACGGGCTTGACGGTGCCGTGGCTCGGCTGGAACACGAGGTCTCGGCGGTCAACCAGGCTACTGAGGACGCCATCCGTCGCTTCTCTGACACGCCGCACAAGGATCACGTCTCCCTGCTCGCCAGGAACTGCAAGAACATGTGTATGGCCAACTGGCTCTGGAGGTACGGATCTCCCCCCTCGTTGTCACGCTAAAGATGGGTTCAAAACTGATCATGTTTTGCTTAGCATGAAAACCCCCCGTTACTGCCTTTACGACATCAAGCCAGACGCCGAGGGTGGATACACCTTCACAGTTGATGCTGAGCCCGAGAGCTCTTGAGATCGTGGATTGGAAGGGGATTCGGTCACACGACGACACATCGGCCGTAGATGAGGCTTGGTCTTGCTGAGGAGGAGGTGCCGGGCATTGATCTCACGTCAACATACGGACTGCGCTTACATTTGCATTTTGGGATATATTCTCGAGTTAGATGTGTTGGAATGCGATAGCATCGTATGCGGACCGGGTGTAGTCAAATGCCCATCGTCTCATGTGAAGCTGTGATCCGACGGAATGTTGACATACCATTACAGCATGGGGTCATCCCTGGTGTTGAAGACGACATGATTACTGCGAACGGATTCTACGGAGGTCCTGAATGGCTAGAGCCATTAACGACCATATAATTGGGATCCGCTGTGTCCGGTCGGTTATAGGGTCTCGTGATTCCAGACAAGCCCGTGTGTCACTGTTGCGGAGCAGTCTTTATGAAAAACATCAGCTGAACATAAAGATGTATCACTTGCCTCTGATTGGCCATCCGGAGCTGCCATAACATGGCTAAACGCTGACATGGTATGGAAATGCGAGCCTCGATTCCAGCTGTAGGTATCCTGATTCACCTCAACTTGAGAATTTCGCGAGTCTTGAAATACAGCTACATGGGGAGAGCCCACGGGTTGGTAACAGATCCCATTCTCGCATTTAGAAGTGTCGCACATTCCGTGGGAAAGGAACGATTTCTCCTTTCACGTCTTTCCTTAGGTACTAAAAATAAGATGAATTATATAAACGTCACGTGTTGACCATTCTCGGAAATAACTCGTTGCCTGACTTTCGTATTTTATCCCTTCCACAGTTGGCGAGGATGACATCATCTTCTGACCAAGATTATCACGACTGTGATACTGCAAAATAACACAAAATCTCATGGCATTCTGCTACTTGTAGTTCATCTACCAGGGTTTGTGACCGAGAACCCCTTGATGGGGAAGTTGAAGTTGATGTGGTGTCTCTCAACCTCACCAACGCCGTCCGGAGTATATACCGTCTTATCCGCCTCCTTGCTGGACTCGTAGTCCCTCCATCCAACGAACCCAATCCAGACGGTGCCTTGGTCTGGCGTATCCGTCGCACCAATGCCAGAGTGGGCGGCGTGGCAGCCAGGGAGAGTCTCGGCCTTCTTGAGCGTCTCGGCCATGGCCTCGCGGTTTCCGGTACAGTGGCGGATGGTGATGACCTCGCAGATGGGGCTGTTGATCAGCTGCGGCGGCGGGGGCACGAAGGTGCTCACGTCGAGGTCGAAGCGCGGGCACTTGGTGGGCACGTTGGTGAGGACCGGCTTCAGGGCCTCGACGGCCTTCTGGTGGTGCTCGGACTTTCCGAAGGCTTCGCGGTGCTCGAGAGGAGCCCAGGCTGTTTTGTGCTGGTTGTGAGCTGTCATGGACGTTGCAAAATCGATGGGTGGGAGACAGGGGTGTGGTGTGCCGCGTGCGTACTTGCTAGGATCTCCAACTTGCTCGGGTCTTCCTTCCAGGGGCCCCATCGGTAGCGGAAGTATCCCTCTGAGTCCTTCACGGCCAGCAGGAACTTCTTGTACTCTTCCTTCCAATCCGGGACGTCGCCGGTTACGTCGAGAATGACCCGCGTGGGACCCAGGCTTGGAGGTCCGGACATGATGTTCGTTATAATACGTTGATAGTAAGTGGATGAACAGTTGATTAGTAGAGGTCAACCTAGATGCTGTGGATGGAGTTGTCAGGCCTTCTTATATGAATTAGTGATGAACCAAACCAGTTGCCAGTATCGGATTACAAAAGCAAGGCAAGTAATGCCTCTTATGAGTACCTCTTTCGACCACCCGAATAAGAATTATGTTTTGATCCCGCAAGGTTTCACGCATGGTAGATCCATGCATGGAATGCCGCAACACATTCCTAATCAATTGGTCCGTCCAGGACGTCCGGATGGCAGTTGACACTCAAATGTAAGGGCGCACGTCCGCTTCCATGTCAAATGGCGAAGGGGGCGGGGTAGACCTGATCCGAAAGTCTGCCGGAGTTGCATACGGCGGTACGAGCCAACGCTGCAGACCATGACGTGCACACCACCCTCCCGTCAATGCCTTTGACTACCAGCACACAGCAAGCTCCCGATAGGAGCTGGCCAAACCTTGAGACATTTCGTGGCAGCAGCCGCCGGAGGGATGAGACGGTTGGTCCCGAAAGCCAAGCCTAGTAGGGAAGAAAGTGTGTTCGATCCCCCGGGTTCGCAAAGGCGCCTGCGACGGTGCCCTAAGCACTGCTTCGTCAAGGTTGTGACCCCAATGGTCACCCTTGTATTCGTTCGCTCGATTCTATGGGCCAGCCCGGATAGCTCGGTTGCGTGGTCGTTGTTGGTGTCGATGGTACGACGGAGCTCCGAGGAATCGCTGGCCGGTAGATCCCAACCTCACCTGGAAGTAACGACCCATTTTGTCATGTGGTGTGGCCCGCCTGGGAGACGGCGAACGCAACAACATGGTGGAGCTGTTTGAGCATCCGTGATGCTGTCATCATCGTTAGAGGCAACCTCAGTAAGCTGGTTCACGGACAAGGCACAGACATGTGTAAGGATCCGGGGAAACGGTACAGCTTCCCGAGAACCTTCACGTGCCGCATTTTGGCAGGTATGGCGACAGAATTCAACGCGATTATATGTCTTCATATCAAAAGAAGCCTTCAAAATGGGAAATGTTTGAGTGTCGCGGAGAAATTAGAGTCTAGAGCGCGGCCAAAACAGATCGAAAGACTTCAACTGGAAGCAATTAGAACATGCCAAAGAGCGAGGTCATGAACACCACCTCAGCTCGCATTTGGGATACGGTTAAAGCTTACGAGGTTATCCAAAGAGGTTGTCACGGGTGACGGAGAACCGCAAGTCCCCCCCCACTCGGACTTGGGGGACCGGTCTGTCTCATGCAACCAGAGCTTAAACGGACTTCAGCCAAACTTTGATGGGCTCAGAGCGGCCGACTGAAGACGGGCCGTGGTGGGGAGTTTGTTGTTACGAACTCCGGGCAGGGAAGGACGCGGTTGCCAAATTTGCGGCGCGAGTGTTCCTTGATAGCTTGGCATGCTGTCAGTGGTCTTTCGCGGAAGTTGAATTCGAACGATCGCCTTGCTACCCAAACCAGGAGCTTGATTCCGATGGTAACGTGTTGTTGATACAGAAAAAAACCTAGTCTTCAGATCCGTCGTCCTCTTCTTCCTCCGGCTCTACGCCTCTCCTCGCGCCGACCCGCTGCCTCGAGTAAGCCTCCACCATCTCCGCCTCCCTCCGTTTCCGGATCTCGTCCAACGCGGGCTGGGCGGTCAGCCAGGAGGCGACGAGCATGCTCTGCATTTGCCAGCTCGAGCTGAAGCGGCGCGCCGTGTACCACTCGATGCCGCGCCGGCCGAGCTCCGGCTTCCAGGGGAAGTTGGACACGATGTGGAGGCGGAGGATCGAGGGGTACTTGTCCAGCTGGAGCAGGGCCTCCTTGGTGGCCGTGACGTACCACTTGGCGCTGCCGAGCACGAAGCCCAGCGACGAGCCGATGATGAACGGCAGGCCTGCGGTGCCCCAGATGCTGCTGGCGATGAAGGCCGAGGTGAGACCGACGACTGCGGCGGCCGAGGTGCCTGCCAGCATGCTGCGGAGCATACTGGTTGCGGGTGGCGGTTAATATAAATCCTTGACCAGCGTGAGGTTTTTTCTTCTTACACTAGCCCCGGTCCGCTGTCGAGGTGTCAGAATTCTTTTTAGACGTTGCATCGTGATGCCGAGATGCGCAGGGGAGAGCGCAGCCTCTTTGCGGGGGATACGAACTTGACGTTACCCCATCCTCCAAGAATTCGCAAGAGATTGAACGACGGCTGGGCATTATTGGTGTACTCTGTCAACTGTCATCGCGTCGGCTTGAGTCCCAATTCGCATGTTCGCAACCAACGCGGCCGGCGTTCTTACAGCGTATTCCTGCATGGTGCGTAGATGAACCGAACACCGGGTCTCCGTCGATGAAGAGGGGGTGACTAAAAGAGCGGCTGTGGTTGGTCGAGGAGTTGAGCGGTCGTCCGATTATCTGGTTTCTGGTTCACAGAGTCCGGCAGTGTTGGTTGCCCGCGCCGCGCTCTCCCCAACGAAAACTCCAGCATTATCCGGCAATGACGTCGGCTCATCTCATTCCATGTGGCACATGCCTGAGGCTGTCAGGCAGGTTGGAGAGTGGTGGCTGAGCAGCCCTCTGGGGAATTGTTACCATTTCCAGCTTGCATTCCTCCTCCTCCGCCCTATCAAATACAGTAATACTGTCACGTATCAACCCCTCAGTTTCCCCGTTGTAATAGGCAGACACGCAGATCAACGGAGACCGGCCGGCAAAGTCCCCGGGTGAGGGTGTGAGGGGGAGGGGGGAGCACAAGGGGGGCCGTGGTTCCGTTCAATGTTTCGTTTTTTAAGCCTTTTGCCGATCCCATCCGGTCTCCCGCGGGTGGGAACAAACTAGCTGCGTAGTATTTTTGTGCACGCTGAACCATGATGCATGCGGCCGTCTCTTTGGCACCCATGCAGACACAAGACAGACAGACAGACCATGGGAAACTCGCCGAAGCTGATATTTCCAAAGGTCGGGAAATGAAGAAAGCCGCCGACATGCATCACATCTCGCTTGTGGCCACCTGCAGCGACGGATATAAATATCAGGACATTTTTAGCCGCTGTCCCGAACACACCGGCGTCCCAAAACACCGATCGGTCCCGGACATTTTGGGGATGACCGAGATCATTCCGGCTTAGAAGGCCCCACCATCGCCTCAGAATCCACACTGTCTCGGTCCCGGGGTGGCCCGACACACCCCCAGGTCAGCTGTGACGTCTGTTGCGTCTTCTTAAAAGCGCCCTCGTCCTTGACGGGACTCTGTCGCAGTAGAGTTTGGATCGCATCCAGCAGTCGGCAGTTCATCACACATTTCGGTTTCGGCAGCGAGAGAGAGAGAGAGAGAGGGAAACAGCACAGCAGCAATCATGTCATCACTAACAGTACGCCGCTTCCGCCCGGCAACCATTGCGGCCACCCTCGCGGCCGGGGGCATCGGCCTGGGGGTCCTGTCGAAGCTCATGATCGGCAACGCGTCTGCGGACTCGGGCGCGCCGCCCAAGGTCTTCGGCGCCGGCCCGGCCTTCGTGTCGCTGCCGCTCGAGAGCTCCGAGCAGGTCAACCACAACACCAAGCGTCTGCGGTTCAAGCTGCCGCAACGAGAGGCCGTGAGCGGACTGTCATTAACATGTAAGCACCGTTACCGCTGCGTGATCGAGACATCGGCGCGGAAGCTGACAGGATGATAGCTGCCGTCCTGACCATGTCATGGCCGGAAGGAAGATGGTTCCCTGTCGCGAGGCCATACACCCCCGTCCAGCCTCTAGGTATGTCTTCCTGTCACCTTCCCCTCTCACCCACCACCGGATGGATTCTCACACTCGACTCCAGATGACACCGGCTACCTGGAGCTCATGGTGAAGAAGTACCCCGACGGCAAGCAGAGCACGCACCTGCACTCCCTCACGCCGGGCCAGAAGCTGCTCTTCGCCGCCGCCATCAAGGGCCACCAGTGGAAGCCCAACAGCTACCCGCACATCACGCTCATCGCCGGCGGCGCGGGCATCACGCCCATCTACCAGCTCGCGCAGGGCATCCTGCGCAACCCGCAGGACAAGACGGCCATCACGCTCGTCTTCGGCGTCAACTCGGACGAGGACGTGCTGCTGAGGAAGGAGTTCGAGGCCTTTGAGAAGGAGTTCCCCGGCCGCTTCAGGGCCGTCTACACCGTCAGCCACCCCGCTCAGGGCTCGCCGTACCGCAGGGGCTACGTGACGAAGCAGCTGCTGGAGGAGGTCGCGCCGCGGCCGGCGTCCGGCGAGACCAAGGTGTTTGTGTGCGGGCCGCCGGCGATGGAGGCGTCGCTGGTCGGGAAGAGGAGCTCGCCGGGCATCCTGCAGCAGCTGGGGTACCGCAAGGATCAGATTCACCAGTTTTAAGATGGGATTTAGATGGAAAAACAGAGTCATTGCGTGTGGCCTGCTTGTGGGGAAATAAACTGGCGGCGTTGCTTGGGGCTACTCAGATCGCTAGAACACTTACACACTCCAACTCCTCTCGTCCCCAACCCTCCCCCACGCGAAGCTTCTTAGACATCAAAATTTTGAGTTTTCGCAACGAAGCCCGCCTTGCTAGCTCAATCGGTAGAGCGTGAGACTCTTAATCTCAAGGTTGCGGGTTCGACCCCCGCGTGAGGCTCAAATCCTCACCGCGATTGACACTGAACAATCTCTCGGGTTCATTTTTGGTGTCGCCGTCTTTTTGGCTCATCCCGTTACGATGAGTGGTACCAAAACGTCTGCCGAAAAAGCTCTCAGTTTCACGATTGACTCGGGACGTTGACAGGAATTTTGGATGCCTGCGAATCTTATTCTAAATAATGGCAGAAAGTCATGGTGGTGGCTCCGACATGTGACAGGCTGCCCCTGGAATTGAGCAGCGGAAACCTGGCCGATCCCAGCTTGGTCACCTCCCAATTATTTTTGCAACGGAAAACTACTATTGAAAACCCGGTGCTTTTAGTCACAAGAAAATTGTACAGCCTTTCTGAATGTATGTCCTTCAAATCCCTATGTGCTAGTTCTTTCTTACCCACGAGTGCGGTTGTACTCACACAGATGTGTGAAGTAGATTCTGTGATACAGTGATGCTACTCTCAGACTACACAAGGTGCACAATATATTGCATGAGGTAGGTGGCCCGGCGTTGACTCTCACGTAGATGGTCTCACCATCGCTCGTCATCAACCTCGACCAAGTCGGTTTTCGCGTGTTGCTTCTGTGGTGATTGAGAGACCACTGCGAATTGTCAGTTACCACGCCGGACTTGCTCATCATAAGACCACTTACAAGACAGCTTCATGGTGGTGGCGACGACAGAGTCAATGACCTGTGTGCAGTGGTCGTTGTGGACATCCTGGATGACCTTTGCAAACTGATGAACCTCGGGAAGCCGGTCATGCAGGAACGTTTTCAGAGCGCCCAGGTCGTATTCTTGCAATTCCATTTCTGCACCGACATGTCAGCACAGGCCGTATGGCTTTTCAACGAGATCTTCTACGGGAAACACTGACCTGAAAAGTTGGCCTTGAAGGCATTCCCAATGACGTCGTCGTTTCTGGGCCGCTTACGCAGGGACAGGAAAGCAGCCATCATCGGCAACGCCCACTCTTCCCCGAAACAACCCTGGGCAAGAAGCATGGCGGTTCGAACCTCGGCTTCGGTCGTTGGCCTGGGGGACTCGAAGCACTCGGCGCGAAGTCTGCACACTCGCTTGGCCAGCTCCTTGTTTTCATTGGGTTCTCCCATTTCGGGACAAAGTCTGAAGAGCCCGAGGTTGATGATGTCCCGTAAGCTCGCCGAGGTCGAGCGCCCTTCTATGGAAAGAGTCCCTTGACATAGATACTCTCCAAAGTTGTAGCGGGTGTCTCGACGCAAACGCCTGATCTTGGCCAGGTTGTAGGTCGTCCCCGCGTCTTTGCCTGCAAAGGTATCCAACAGTGGAATGTCTGGAATGAAGGCACCATGCGGCAAGCCCGTGGTGTCCAGCACGTACACACGAATGTCCGACATCTCGTCTGGGATGTGCTTGATGCTGCGGTACAGGGCATACTGCAGGGCGAAGAGCAGCGAGCTCGACCAGGACATGAGGTTGTCGCTGTCTCGCGACCACCCGCGCATGTGACAATTGAGCATCTCTGCGGCGTCCCGCGCAGGCATGGCCAGGAGGTCGGTTGCAGCACTTGCCCGTCTGATGGAGGCGGCCTTGGACACAACCTCGTCCGCCGTTGTCTGGCCCGCGGTTGATGGGCCATGGACGCGGAAAAGGTATCGAGGTATGTCATTGAGTGCCGCAGCGAGTTGTGTTTGATGTGGTGTGGGAGAGAACGGCAGGCAGACGTGTCTGGTAGTCGATTCGGTTGACGTTGAAGAAGTCTCGGTATCCATGGTGGGCAATTGGGGGCAACGAGGAGCCAGGCTGGCGTGGTCTAACTCCGCCAGCTAACAGCCGAAAATGAGTTTGAAAAAGTGATTGGCGGAGACGATGAGATGGCGGCGAGACGAACGGCGGCCGTGGCGCACTGGAACAGCCCAAATCTTGGGGCCACAAGGGACGGATGACTGCCCGGGCTAATTGAGTTATTGAACGTGCGGATGCTGGATTTAGATGGCAAGAGCTCAAAGCAGTGCTTGGTGAGCTCGACCGACACTTATGAATCTCTGAAGACGGCCCCTTGGGTATCAAAGGCTTCAGGCAGCACGCCTCATCGTGCGAGTTCCCCAACTGGAAGTGGACGGCCTCCTGCATTCGATTCAACCTTGGCGCATCAAGGATGGCCGGTCCAGCAGGCTACACTGCAGGCAGGCAGACCAACAAGAAACGGGTTCGCAGTCGCACAAGGCATTGGGTTGCCAGCCAGCCGAGCTAATCACCTCGAACGCGCTGTCGGGTGAGGGGGCTCTGCCAACAGGGGCCAACTGGCTTCGTGAACGAGATTGGAGGCTTCGATGGCGGACATGTGGCTGGAGTCCCAAAGGGGTAAGGCGTGGCAGCAGACGAGGCAGCGGGAGTTCGTCTGTGGGGCAGATAAGATAAGGTTCCCATAGGGCGGCCGGATATCTTCTTTCTCCGCATTCCGCAAGGCCCAGGCTCCCGCTTTCAGGGCAGACTTCAGCGAGCCACCTGGCCGAGGCGACGAATCAGAGGGCACTGAGTGGAGCCGCCGCTCGTGGCGAACCACCGAACCTCTTCAGCGCCGAGGCGGGCCCCGGTCCCCCCAATTTGGGCCCTGAGGTGGGCCGTGGTGCCTTCCGTCCACTGCTGTCCGTGACAGTGCACTGCCAGTGCCAGTGGGAGCGGGACGCCAGTGGATGAGGTCAGTGCCCGGCCCAGGCCCACATCAGCTTCTGCTGGTGCACCTTGCTGCCAATCTGTCCAGGGGAATCGCGACCATCAACCAGCCCAAGCCTGCCGCCTGTAGCCTGCTTCCGTCGTCATCACGATTCCATTCGCAAAGACCACCGCCGCCCCCTTTTCCTCGCACCTCGTTCCGGAGCACCCACGACCGTCGCAGCATCTGACTTCCTCCGCCCGTGTCGATACCTTTTGAGCGCATACGCATACACCCACTCTCTCTCACTGTCTCTTCCGACCTGCAACTTCGGCCCCCGTTCTCCTGCTCGATCGCCCTCGACCGACCCCCGGCACCTCCGCCTCCGTGCCTCCGCGCCCTCCGCCGTCCCTCCGATCCCTCTCGCCCTCCCCCTCCGTCTCCCTGCAATCCTGGCTTCCCGGCCGGGTGAGCTGGCTGCGAACGTCCGGCGCCAGTCGAATGAATGCAACCCCTAAATCCATACCTCGCGGCCTTCTTCCGGAGCTCCCTGCCGTCCCAGTGCACGCCCGTCCATCACCACATCCTCCTGGTCCCGGCCACCGATGTGCTCCTCACCTCGCGCGAGACCGAGAGCGGCTCGACCTTCAACGAGGTCATCACCTCGGAGGAGTTCCTAGCTAGCCACGTCCTGCGCATACCCGCCTCCAACACCGCCGCCGCCGCCGGCGGAAAGGACGGCGCCCAGAACCTGCGGGAGCTGAGGGGCAAGGCGAAGCAGTACCAGACCATCAACGGTCGCACAGTCGTCATCAAGGACACTCACGTCTACAGTAACAAGGGTGCGCCGCCCCCGCGGACCAGAACGGTCTGGGAAATCGCCAGCTAATCCGTAGAGTACAGGCTTCAAGTCCCTCGCCCAGGCCCAGCTGCTCAACGATGCGACGTGGTATCCCGACCTTCTCGAGCCCCGTCAATGGCTGGTCTACTACATTTCCCGGCCGCTGGTGGGGGTATGGGACGAAATCAAGATCGTCCCGGCCGTCCTGGTCGAGGGGATCGCAAGGAGGCGGGCCCTCGAGCAGAGCCGATCACCATCGACGGACGGCGAAGGCGCCATGCTACCGCGCAAGAAGGACATCAAGAGCTTCCACGACTTGCTCAACCACTTCCCCATCATTGCCCGACAGATGCAGCCCGGTCTGGAGAAGCTGTTCCGCGAGTTCACGACCGTCTTCGAGCGACCGCTGCCCCCGCCTCCTTCGGCGATGCGCATACCCGATCCCGAGCCCGAGGGGCCGATCGCGACGGCAATGAAGAAGGCGCGCTCGAGCAGCATGTCTGCGGCGAGGCGGCCCCAGAGCATTCCCAATGGACTACCGGTGACGGAAAACTTTTACGCCGAGGACGACGAGGACGTTATGAGGGCTTCTCTCGAGACCGCGGTGACGGCGGCCATCGATCTGTTCCAAGGCGTTGACAAGCAACAATTGTCCATGCTCGGTGCCACGACCGACTTGACCGGACCCCTGGTTGAGAGGCTGATCGAGCGATATGTTACCGAAAACGTCCATCACCTTCTCTTCCCGCGTCTGAGCGCACTGAAGCGCCCCTACGATCTCGAGCTGGAGGCCAAGATCCGGCAAATGGAGTACATCGATCTGTCCCAGCTCGGTATCGTCATCGATGGAGGCTCCCGGGGCAAGCACGAACTGACGATACAGCTCGGCCTGGCAGTGGAAGAGTTTAAGAAAATGGGAAGTGCCATGAGCCCGCAGGAGATGCTGGACCTACTGCTGTCAACGATGAAGACAGTCACCCACTTGACGGATGCCTCCCGGGCACAGGCTGCATCATCATCAGAAAAGCCGATACTCACCGTCAACGCCGATACCCTTGTTTCTCTGCTGCTGTTCGTCGTCATTCGAGCGCAAGTCAGAAATCTGCACGCACGACTAGTCTACATCCGCCATTTCATCTTCATTGATGATGTCGACAACGGCGAGATGGGCTACGCTCTGAGCACCTTTGAAGCTGTCCTGGCCTATCTCGCCCTGGACTCATCAGGACTGAGGAGAGCAAGCCGGCGAAACAAGGCACTCTGGGAGGCGGCCTGTGGCGGGACCTTGAACGAGCTGAAGCGGGTCATGGAACCAGATTCGAATGCTATTATAGACGACGATATTTACGACTCGCCCGCGTCAAGTCGACGGCCGTCTGGGACGTGGAGTTACACCAATGGTTCTGCATCACGCAGATCCTCCACGGCTGTGACCATCTCGGACCGCTTCTCGTCAGGATCCGGCCTGAGCCATGTGTTCCCCTTCCAAGTCGAAGACGGCGACACGGAGTTCGAATTTCCCTTGCCGCCCGTTCCGAGAAAAATCAAGCGCGTGGCCATGGACACAAGAAGCATGTCTAGCGGCTCTGAAATTTCGTACCACTCGAGAGCGACGAGTAACGGTACCATCGGAAGCGCCCTGGAGGGCGATATCTCGATCAATCGGTTGTCGCAGACACACAACATTTTCGGGGAGTCGATACTCATGATGGCTGTGCAGAATGAGCGGCCCGACGTGCTGAAGTACCTGCTGTCTCTCAACGAGTACTACCCGCCATCCGTAATCCTAGACGACATCAATAACGAGGACACGACGTTGCTAAGCGCCGCGGTTCAGCTCGGCCACACAGAGTTGATTACCACCGTCCTCGATTTTGTCTTGACTTCGGCGTCGAAGGGGCGCCTCCGAGAATACCTTGCCCAGCAGGACATTTGGGGGCGCAGCTGCGCACATTACCTGTTCCACGCGCCGTTTCTAATTTCTCGGATCGGGAAATTGGTGCCCTGGCGGCAAAAAGACAAAAATGGCCAGACGCCACTTTTCGCGCTGTGTCGCTCGTATGACCATGTGCACTACCACGAAATGGTGGATGCCGGCCTCGACGCGGCCACGGAAGCGCAGGGTGACGGGCTTCCGCTCCACATCGACGACCATGTGGACGCCAAGGGGAACACACTGCTTCACATTGTCAACGATCCCCATCTCGCGGCCAGGATTCTTCAGCAGTGCGATGTCGACGTCAATGCAACCAATGAAAAGAAGTTCACGCCCTTGATGGTCGCCAGCAAGTACGGCCGGCTGGACATGGTCCGGACGCTGTACGTGGATGCACGCGTTGATGTTGCAGCCCGAGAGCTCCGGAGCCTGACGGCCGTCGAGCTGGCCAAAGATGACGACATTCGAAATAAGATTGACGACTTGGCATTGTTTAGCATGCCCCCTGCCGCGGATGCCCGTATCACCGGCGTTGTGAGGGCCTTTTTCGTTGAAGATGCGACCATTCGCTTGGTCCTAAAGTCGGCCGCCCCCGCCGACCACATGAGCTACACCGTCACGACGAGCCGCCGAAACCTGTCCGATTTCGAGCACCTCGGCAATCTCCTCGCGCTGGAGAATCCGGCATCATGGATTCCCGCAGTCGCCGGGGTGCGATCACCGTTCCAGATACCGTCGAAACCTTCGAGGGCTGTGTTGAGGGATATCCAGACCAGGACAGACTGGTTCCTCAAGATCATGCTCCAGCATCCTACCTTTGCGACGCACGAGATGCTTTGGGAGTTCTTCCTGGTGCCCGACATCCAGCTGGGTATGATGGAGCAGAGGAGCAACCTCAAGGCTGAGACGCGGGCAGAGAAGGTGCGGGAAGAGTACGAGCCTGTGAAGGACGTGCGCGAGGTCGAGCAGTTTGTCGACCATGCTAGAGAGATGGTTCGGAGCGTCAACTACTCGACCAAGAGCGTGGCAAGAAGAGTCAACGCCATCGGAACCGTTGCATCAGGTTTGTTTTGTTTTCCGAGTGTGTACCGATCGACAGGCTAATCGTTCCAGACCTCCACGATGCTGCGGCTCTTCTGCACCGCGCAGTCGCGACACTTCCGTTCCTGCCACCCGCGTACATCACAGCTCTCGAATCGTACGTTCGCACTGTTACACCGATGCAGTCGAACCCGTACGCCATCTTTCACTCCACTTTCTTGGCGTCGCAGTCGACGATCCAAGGGCTGCTGTCGGCTCTGGCACGCCCGCCCGCGCTCATCTCGCAGATCTCCGCGGCGCGCAAGGCGGTGGAGAGGAACTACAACTCGCTCAACAGATCGACGCGGTGGCCACTCGGGCTTCTAGATGACACGCGCCAACGTCTTAACGAGGAGAGGGAGGAGAAGGCGCGCCAGTCACAGGAGCAGGTGGACGACCTCGGTCGAGAACTCCGATACCACCAGCAGGTGGTGGCTGGGGAGCTCGCCGGGTGGCAAGACTTGCACGAGAAGATGGGGCGACGGGCGATCAAGGAATTCGCCAAGGGCATGGTGATCCAGGAGCGGCTCCGGCTGGACGGGATGATGAGGGCACTACGCCGACTGAGGGAAGGCAAGGCGGAACTCGAGACGTTGGCAGCAGATGTTTCAGGGCGGCCGAGTGTGAGTCAATCGATGCGCAACGGGATGGGGATGGGGATGGATGCGGGCGAGGGAACCAGCAGCGGTGCAGCAGCAGCAGCAGCAGCCGTACCAGGAGCGAGCAGTACCACCGGCAGCAACGGAGCGGGCGACGAGGTGGCGAATGCGAATGCAGCAGGATTTTAGCCCGGCCCCGGTTCCATGCTGGCTGCTGGCGTCGTCTGCCGGTGTCTGCCTGCCTGCCTGGGGGTGTGGGTGGGTGATGATGTGCATACGTCGTGTTGGAGCCCTCAACACCAAGGGCGACGCGTGGTATGGGAAATCCGACGCGTTTTTGGGGACGTCGGGTGGCTGTGGCCGGGTGACGGGTGGGACGGATGACCAGACCGTCGTTGCAGTGGGAGAGGGCGATGCAGACTCGGGAAGTGTGTGTGTGTGTGCGTGTGTGGGATGGGGCCACCTCACCTCACCTTGCATGAAGACCAGGCACCTCATCCCGGGTTTACCTCGCATCTCTCTCTCTTGTCTCTGTCCTTTTCTTGATTGTCCTTTTGTGTAGCAAGTAGAGACCCGTGACTCCCTTGTTTTTTTCTCTTTGTCTTTTCCTTGACGGATACCCTTTCGGCGTCCTTGGCGTGGATATACTAGACGGCGGACGAGGGGTGGGGTTGGGAACTCTACTCTTCAGTCCCAGAAATGAGGGCAATAGACGATGGATACATGATGGATCCCTTCTACGTGTCTCTTCTTTTTTTTTTTGGCTCTTATGGCCCCTGGTCGAGAGACGTGGTGACTGTATGTCGGTGTATGCCACCCATGATTCAAAAACCCCCAGAATGAGAACCCAAAGTGGGAAGAAACGACAGTCCAGCCTTGGTCGGCTTCTCACCGTGGTGAAGGCCCCCCCTCCCATGTTCTGGAAGACGTGGTCCGCGGTGTCGAGGGACCCAGCCCCCCCGATTTTTCCGGGCAGGCTCCGATGGTGTTTGCTCGCTGGGAGGGACACCGAACCCGAACTGCCGGGGGACACAGGTAGTGGTTGTACACTAGGTTGTTGAGAAGATCGCTGACTAGCATCTTAAAGCCTCCACCGAAGAAAAAAGACGCCAGCGAGATGTGTGTGAGTCACTCTTCCCGGCACGAAGAAACCTCATCATGCATAGCATCCTGGCAAGGGAAAAAAGAAGAGAGACCATCCATGGTTGTTGCTTGCCTTGCCAGGACCATTGGATCGAGAAACAAAAAGGCGGTCGTGAAACATCCCGGGAGGACGGCTGGGCCAATGAAGCGGTCGAGACGCGGTCTTGGGGGAGGCATCGGGCTCCCGATTGGACAGAGGGGCAAGCCACCAAGATCTGCGGCGCGTCGAGATTGGGCGCGGGAGGGGGATGGCGCGCGTGGTGTGTGGCCAATGGGGGACGCTGGACGGGTGCGGACACGGGCCACGGGATGAACACGGTTTCTTTTTGGGATGTGGTGCACGGGCCACGGGAGCGGGAACCGAGGGCAGTGGGGCTGAGGTGGGAAGGACACAATGTGAAGCGAGGAGTTGACTGGAAGAGGAAAGCGACGAGGTTCTGGACGGTGAGTGGACTGTGTTTTTGTGGCGTGGGCGCTTGAGAATTTGGGGAGGTGAGTTTAAGCGCTGCTGTGAGGCTGTGCAACTCTGTTCTTTCCTCCCCCCCGTCCGCGGTCGTGAGTCGGCCGAGAAGGGTATCAGGCGGGATGGGCCCCCCTCAGATAGCCGAGATGGAGAGGAGCAGGACTTGCGAATCACGGAGCAGAAGAGCCCTGCTGGGTGAAGGTCGTAGCCGCCATTTCGCAGTTCTAGAGGTCTAGAGGCTGGAGTCGCGCAGGGAAAATTAGACAATGGGGAGATTTCGTCCGCGTTAATAGATTCAAGACAGGCTACTGCGTAGCAACGTCGTAGAGGGCGGCTGTAGGCGAGGCTTAGACATTGGACTTGGGAGACTGTGGTGAGACCTGCGCGGCTAACACCGGTTAGGTGACCGCACCCCCCTCCCCCATCAGCGCATGATGAGGCGCGACCTGATCATCAGCTTCATCGTCCGCGTCAGGCCCGACTTCGGGGCCGTGGTGCTGACGACCGGCCGTGTTACAGAGTGAGACCACGACCGGTTACTGCCGTCGGGCAGGGTGCTGCGGTGCAGGCGGCTGCCTCCTCTCTGTCTCGTGCTGGCAGGCCGTCCATCCTCGGGGAACCCGCCTGATGAGTCTCGTCCCGCACCCCCAACTCTCTGTAAGCGCCGTCCGAGGATCGGATGGTGTAGCCGCCCGGGCGGTTAGGGAGCGGCTGTTTTAGATTGCGAGGAAAGTGGAAAGAAGAAACAGCCGACCCGCAAGGAAGTGGGCAGTCTTCTGGGGCTCACTTGGAAGTGAGAGAGCCAGAGAGAGCATGATGCGGCAGCCGCCGGTGATCTCAATTGGCGCTCGGCTGCTTTGATTAGGTACGAGAGGACTGGGGCCAGGTGGTACTGGTGTCGAGTTTAGGTGAGGCGGGAGGTCGGCCGAGGACAGGCGAGTACGGCGTAAGTGAGGCGAGCCGGTTCAAAGGGGAGGTTCGATGCGAAGGACTGCGAGGTGCGCTGGCAGCAGCAGCAGCAGTGCGGGAGAACAGGTTGGGAATGCCCTCGCGAAGAGTCGCGCAGCTGGCAACGACGCGACATGCCGCACAGTCTCGGGGACAGTCGCATCGCATGGCACGGCGACGCATGACATCGCGTCGAATATACACACACACGAGACCGCGTCCAGGTCTCGTCTCGTCTCGTCCGTCGTGTTGATGTTTGCCCGTGTGGTGGTGCGTTCGTCCAGTGTCCGTCCCCGCGGGTGTGGGGGAAGCTAAGGGGAGCTCCACGTCCTCTCCAGCGCCAAGGGCCGCCAGCCGAGCTAATGCACGGCCGGTTGCCATGTGTCTAAAAATGAGTCATAGGCGCTGTGCAGGGGTGCGACCAGCTGGCAGAGAGCTGTCGTGGACGGTGAGTGGTGGACGCGGCACGGTGGGGATGTCTGACGGATGCACGGTCCAGACGTATGCAAGCAGCACGTGAACGCACAGTGTAGACATGACCTAAGCAACAATGCCCCACCAGAGGCCCCCACCAGCCCGCCCAAACGGGACCTCCACGACGGCCGACCTTTTCGACGTCCTCAACTCTGATACGCGGCCAACACGCAGCAGGACGGCTCCCGCCTTTCTTCGCCTGCAGATGTACATCAGGATTTTCCTTCGTCCCTCACTCTTTTTTCGCTTTCTCCCCCGTGTTTCAGATTCTTCCTCTCTCAACGCCCTAGTGGGCCGACCTGCAGCCTCCATCCACATCCTGGCGCAAGTCAAGCTCGATGGAGCTGCGGTGCAGTAGCTTGCCATCTCGTGTCGTGTGTCGTTCGTGGGTCTGATCGAGACCATGTCATTGTCGTCCTTTCTCCCGCTCGTGCTACGTGTGTGTACTACGTACGTATCTTTCTTTCTCGTCTTTCTCCGTTTGTGTACACACGGGCTGTACGGCTACGTCGGTGTCAGGGTCTCGGCCCACGATCCGTCCATGGGACCCCGGGACCACCAAGCCCGACTTGCGCAGCCACCCATTGTTGCGTTGTACCAGACCCATCTGTCTCTCTCTCTCTCTCTCTTTCTCTCGAAGCAGGCCCGGCCTGTGGCCGCGGGTCCATCAGTCGCGCGCCGCATCGCCGTTCCCAGATCCATTGGGCTGCGAGTGAGCCTCGCCGTTCGAGGATAAAGATGCCCTCCCCTCCCCGCGGTTACTGTCCCTTTTCGTTGGCCCTCTCCTCTTCATCCTCAGTCTCACCTCTCCCTCGTCTCCTCTCTTGTTTCCCACTCGGTATCCGTTTCCTACGTCCCATGTTTGTTTATGCTCGCTCATCTGCTGGATTCCAAAACACAAAAGAGTTACACACTTAGATCTCGGACACTGTGGTCTTGTTGAACGCGGCCTCTGGTCCACCCTGCTTCACGGCAACATCTGCTTTTTTGCATCCCCATCGTCAAACAAAACAACCCAAGACTCTGGAGCTGGCCTCCTCTCTCTCGCGAAACATCTCTCGATAATTCCATAATCGTGTCTGTCGCAGACACAACCGAGTCACATCGAACATGTCCTCGTACGGCCCACCCCCTGCCTCACTTACACCGCTGCTAACAAATCCTCCAGTCTGGCAGCGGACAACATGTCCTTCGACTTCATCTTCCCCTCGTGCGAGCCCTCCACGCCGCCGAGCTTCTCCTTCGACTCGTCCCTCTTCGACCTCCCCTACCACCAGCCCTCGACAACAACACAACAGCACCACTTTGGCCACGCCCGCTCCCGCTCCAATGGCTCGGTGTACTCGTTCGTCTCCACCGCCGAGTCCACCCCGGACTCGGTGAGCACCCGCATGACGACCCCCTCCCGCGCGTCGCCGCCCATCCGCCAACACGGACCGCTCCTCCTGCCCAAGATCCGCTCCCAGGACCAGGCCATCGAGTCGCCGCCCAAGCGCGTCAAGACCTCGCCCAAGCCCCGCGCCCCGACCCCGAGACGCAGCGTCGCTGCCGCCGCCTCCAACGCCGCCGCCTCCGCCTTCCGCCCCGCCCACGCCCGGAGCTACACCAACCCGGAGACCATCACCTGGAACATGCCCTCCTCCTTCGTCAGCCAGCCCGAGGAGCCCGCCGCCTCCTCCCTCCTCTGCTCGCCCGTCATCTTCGCCGACGACATGCAGTCCCGCCGCGCCTCCACATGCAGCCTCGACGGCCCGGCCCTCGAGAAGTACGGCTTTCCGACCTACCGCCAGATGCCCTCCTACGTCCCGGCCGCCCCGGCCCCGGCCCCGGCGCTCCAGCAACACACCGCCGAGGCCTACATGTTCCCCTCCTACACCGCCGCTCCGCGCGCCCCGTCCCCGCTCAGCCTCTCCGTCTCCTCCACCCCGGACCCGACGCCCAGCACCACCCTCATGACCTACCTCACCGGCCCCAACCCGGCCCCGTCGCTGGTGCGCACCATTTCCTTCCCGCTGCGCGACCCCAACACCAAGCACTTCTGGTGGGACGTCCGCCAGATCCGGCCCTGGACCGGTTTCAACATCTCCTCCGTGCTCTCCCTCCCCGGCGCCTCGGCCCTTCTCAACTGCCCCGTCCCCGCCCCGCTGCTCCCCGTTCCGGCCCAGACCGCCCGCCACCCGGAGACCGAGGCCGCCCTCCACGGCATCTACGCCGCGCACTACCTCCCCAAGCTCAACGCCGCGCTCGCCATCTCCTCCACCCGGCCCATGCAGCTCTCCGTCCCGTCCGCGTCCTCGTCAGCCGCCAACAACAAGCCAACGCCCGACCTCCTCTTCACCGCCTCCCCGGCCGGCGAGCCCGCCTCCGCGGCCGCCATCTTCGGCGGCAAGCCCACGGCCCGCGTCGTCGGCCTCGTACGCTCCTTTGACCGCTTCAACACGGGCATGCGCGTCGAGGGCAACATCAAGCGCGTCGAGTACCTCCGCGGCCTCGCGGCCCTGCACCACGCCATGCGCGAGCACGGCTGCCGCTACGGCTTCATCCTGACCGAGATCGAGCTCGTCGTCGTGCGCAACGGCGCCGACGCGGTTCCCAACTTCGGGTTCCTCGAGGTCACCTCCGTGCAGCTGGCCGCCGTCGCCGACGACGCGGATTGCGAGGTCGGCGAGATCCCGCTGACGGCGTGCCTCGCGCTTTGGGGGCTCTGCATGATGGCCGGGGACGACGCGCCGCGGCAGCAGCAGCAGCAGGGCGCTGCCGCCGTCGCGCACTGGAAGACGGAGATTGGCGCGCCGGCCGAGGGGACAAGGCGCAAGGCGCTGCCGAGGGACGAGTGGATGCCGAAGCCGCAGCTGGCGGAGAAGAGGGAGGCGAAGCGGTCGAGGGGATGGATCATGCCCGAGGACCCCGTTGGTAGGAAGGAGTTGGGGAAGAGGGGTGTGAGGTATGGCGCGTGCTAGATCTTGGTGAGGGATGAAGGGAAAGGACTTTCTTTTTTTGGTTTTTGGGTATTGGCTGGTTCAATGCTCTGATGATGGTACACGGTTAATGAAAAATAACGGAATGGATAATGAGGGGTTTTGGTATATACATTGGGAATGAGCGGATGAGACGAGGTTACGAGTGATGACGAGTGGACTTTTGGACATGCAAGTCGCTTTAGGTACTTGTAATCACTAACAATCTTTTCATTGTTCAATATTGTTGCTTGCTCCGCTGCAATTCGTGGTGTGGTTGTGATTGTTTGACCGAATAGGATGCTTCGGGGACGACATGGTCTAGACCTTATGGATTGATCAGTGGTCATACCATTACCCAATGCAAACAGTATCAGCCACATGCACCAAGGCAGTTGAAGCTATTCGCACAGCCCGGCGCAACGCGCCTCTCGGTCTCGGATCACCGGCTCACCCCCTCCAAACTCATCTCAACTCAACCGCGGTGGGCGTGATGCCAGCTGAAAGATTACACAACGCGCACCAATCAAGTCCCCCCAAAGGTCTCCGGCATGTATGGTGGCGGCGGGGATGATGTGAGCGTTAGGTTCGTCGCATTGCCGCGGAGCAGCGTGCGTGACGAAGGTCAAGCTTTTCGGAGGCAGGGGTCGCCCAGGGAGACGTCCGCCCCGGGGCCGCGCAAACGTCGACAACTGTTTTCCCGGTGATTTTTGTTGGCTGAGTCCTGGCTGGTAGTAGGAGATGGCGGTTTGCATGAAAAGTCAAAGGCCGTGGTGGCGGTCGCTCACTCATCGCCGACGTCGCTGGTTGATGACATATATTCAGCCACCTGCCCCAGCCACGGGCACTTCTTGCTCGCTCATAATCAGTAGCGGAATCAACGAAACGAAGGCATCTATTTTTAATTTCCTGTCCACTAGCGGTATGAAACTCGCAGCGTTCTTCATGGCGGCCCTCGTGGCTACGGCCTCGGCCAAACCCATCGGTGAGATACCTCCATGCCCCGCCCACTCTGTCGTTCACAAGACCTGTCGCAACTTGTGCAGACCCGAAAGACAGTAATCTCAACTCAATTCCGGGTTGAAACTGACAGAATGCCGCAAAGAGAAAAGCCATGCCCAAGCCCACGTTGCCAGAGCCGAGATCTGTCAGTGGTTCGGCTCGGCCCCCTTCTGCGACCAGAAATGCCCCGACGGGTGGAAGAAGAAGGGCAAGGACGACAAAGGGGAAGGGCATTCTTGCTGGACTGGGAAGAAGGTCTTTTGCTGCTTCAAGACCGACGACAACAGCAACAGCAATAACAGTAATGCTAACGGCAAGAACAATGCTGCGGAAGGTTGACTTCAGAGAAAAAATGTCACCCGGCAACTTCATTTGATGCACCCTTCGGAGGAAGTTCTCAGGGGAGTTTGGAGAGGTCTTTTGAGACATGTACGTGCTAGTGCTTGATACCAGAAGACCAGTCGAGTTTTGAGTATTTGAAAACAACCATAGCATGAGCTGCACAGCGAGTACCGGCCGGTGACAAGCTTATTCGCGGATGTTGCTGATGTGGACAAGATACCGTAAAAGGCGATGTTCCGATCGAACATCCATGTCCTATTCTAGGCAACAACAATTTCCCACGTTCTAGAGGGTCTAACGAGTTGCCAAGTTTTTACGACCCGCAATCGAGCCATCCATCCATGGATCATATAAGAGCACCCTTCAGCCTCTCACCGGGGTCGTGCTAGTATCGCTGCTTCTCCTATTGCAACTCCGCATGGCGCCAAGTACAATGACGACAACTACAGGACATGATGTTCCGTCCCCCGGGGAACTGGTCGCTCGGACCACGGAACTGCTCATAATGATCAGGAGCCATGTGAAGAGCACTAGTTGTCCCAGACCAGATTCGCAGACTAACGCGACGGGCAGATACGCAACAGAAAATTGATGCATGCCCTGTGCCTCGTCAACAAGCACTTCAACGCCGTCTTCTCGGAGGCTCTGTACGAGACGCTCTACTTCCAGGGACTCCTGCACTTTCCCATATCCAAAGGGACGTGGAAGCCGGCAAGCCTGCGATACGTCCGGACTCTGCACGTCGTGACGAGCTACCATTTCAAGCGGCCCGGGATTCACACGTCGGACTGGTACGGCAGTAATGGCGAATTTTTTGATGTCGGCAATGGGTGGACCTTTGACGAAGCCTTGAAAAAGATTATCGATGAGTTGCCGAACTTGACGCACTTCATGTAGGTCTGTCTGGATGGAATAACGATGCTTCGCACTGGTACACGCGACTGACGTGCTGTTCCAGTCTCGACGACCACCCCGGGATCCTGTCTTCCGAGCTCCTGGAGCTACTACAGAGCCCGAAACGGAAACTCCAGACTCTATCCGTCCGGTTTGGCGAAGGTCGCGGCCGCCTCGACACGCCCGACGCCTCGGAGGTGGGCTCGGAGGGCGAGTTCAAAAGCGACATGGAGCCGGCGAGCATACTCCTCACCGACTGCACGCTGCCCACGTTCCGCATCGCCGACTACGTCGGCTTCTCCAACCTGCGAGCCCTGCACATGACCGAGATCCCCGGCTCCATCGAGCGCTTCCGCAAAGCGGCGGCGCGCATCCTCGTGGCCTCGCCCGAGCTCAGCGAGCTCAGCCTGTCCATCTCCCGTTTCCCCTGGACGTACACTCGCCTCGGCTTCCCGCATAGTCGATTGGGCTTTTTCGGCGACCTCTGCGAAAATTACAAGCGGCTCGGCGGGAAGCCGCTCCGCCTGCGTTCGCTGAGGCTCGGTCGTCCGATCGTCTTCGCCCAAGACTGGTTTAAACGAGACGAGTTTGGATACCTGAAGATGCTCATGGAGCTGGATGCGCTCGAGGAACTCTGCTTCTACGAGCCGTCCGAAGCCGTACCGGGAAACGAGGCCGAGCGGGAAGAGGGGCTGAGGCTGATTGCGTGGAAGGCGATCGCCCCGGGAATCCTGTCCAACCTGCGGGTCCTCGAGGTCCACGAGTGGACGAGGCAGTCCGCGGCGCTGTTCAGCGGCCTCGAGCCGCATTACGCGGAGCAGCTCGAGATCCGCTGCTGCGGGACCGAGACGGAGGAGTACGACGAGGTGAGGAGCGCCGCGCCGTTCCTCGCCGAGGGCCCGCTGGGGCCCCGCAAGGTCAAGAAGATATTCCTGCCCAGCATCAGCTCCGTGATGTGGGACCTGTCCAAGTACCGAAACAGCGAGGACGAGCCCGAGGAGATTGCCTGCGCGAGGATGCTGAGCGGGTGCCCCTGGATCACGACGCTCGGGTTCTCGATCGGCGGGTCCGCTGTCCACCACCTCGGGGGCATCGTCGACCTGCTGGGCAGGATGGAGGGGTTGCGGCAGCTGACTATCGTGCTTCATCCGGACGTCGAGTCGGTGCCGGTTACGGAGCTTGAGATTGCGGCGAAGTGCAGCGGGCTCCGATTCTTGAGACTCGGACAGGCTTGCTGGGATATTCAGCGGGGACTCCAGGGGCCGATCATTCAGGATCTTGACGCGACTGAGGAACAGGAGATTGCTCCGTTCTTGAGGGAAGGATATTCGAAGCGTTATCAGTATTGTCAGGATACTATTTTTGGCAGACACTGATGCGTTGACGGCGACTATCGACTAGCTGATCATCTAAGTGAGACGGATCTGGGCGTTTCACACCATCTAGAAGAATGTCCTCGGTATATCATGGCTGAATGACAAATATCAGCTCAAGAATGGGAAGTCATTGGCAAGATGTCGCTATATTGATAGCACTTATGCAGAGCCCTGCGGAGTTGTCACACAGCTTCAAGGTCAAGTTCAACTACACACTCTGGATATTAAGCTCTTTGTAGGTTTGCAGTGTGAAATGTTAAAGATCCACCCCAACCGACAAGGCTGTCTGTGGCCATTGGCAACTCAGTTTGATCTTTTTTACCGTTTCAGCACAGAAACGCAAGAATAGGCAGAGAACAGGCAGCACGGAACACGGACGTCCATAAAGCCTCGGGGCTGTAATAATCAAGGATACCTCTCGTATGCATAAACGAGAACGGAGGCTAGTTCCTCTCAGGTAGCGGAAATTCGCATCGCAAAAATACCACAAGCGGCGCGGGAACTGGATCAAGGCAACGCAGCTATTCCTCACAGGACGGCATCATGCAGAAATTATTATGCAAGAAGCAATTTGTAGAAGACGACTACTACTCTCATCGCCACGCGAATAGACAATCGGTAGATGGTTTAGGGCGTCGTAGTACCCAGACAGCAGATCATCTGCCAGACAGTGAAATCCGGCGTGCGGGGTACGAACAGAAGAGATGTGATCGTCGTCTTGGACCCCTTTCCCCCGCAATGCGGGAGTGCGGAGTAAGTGAAGCCAGATTCGAGGACTCCAATTCCTCCGGAGCGGATGTAGACTGAGAGGTTCATTAATGAAGTCTCTGTCGGGAAATCTCAGAGCGAAGCGTGAATAAATAGACGCCATACCCCCCTTTCTTTCGATGACAGCGACGGAATGACGGTAACTTGAAAGTTCGTATCTACAGTCGAGTCATGCGATTGACACGAGTCTCCGCTTTCACTACAGCTCTGCTGGCCGTCTTCACCAGGGCCCTCGGATGCAAAACCGCCGATGACTGCAGTCTGAACGGTGTTTGCTCATGGAGAGGCACATGCGCTTGCGACCCGGGATGGCGCTCTGCCGACTGCAGCGAGCTGGACCTCCAGCCCGTCGAGCGATGGACGGGATACAACCACACCAACGCGACGGGAGCCGACTTCTACAAGGAGGGCGCTGGTAACTCTTCCTGGGGTGGCCACATTATCAAAGACCGCTCGGAACAGGGTCTTTTCCATCTCATCACGTCACAAATGTCTCACGGCTGCGGTCTTGCTGGCTGGCGACCATTCAGCACCGTCATCCGGGCCGAGTCACGCACCGGACCGAGAGGGCCATACAATTACGCCCAAACACTGTTCAGCACTTTCCATCATAACCCAACGACGATATGGAGTCCCGCAGACGAAAGGTTCCTCATCTACTTCATCGGAAAAGACGTCGAGGTCGGTGACGTATGCCGCTCCCAGAAGTGGAACAACACAATTTCTGTCTCAAGCTCGCCGGACCTAAAAGAGTGGACGACGCCGATTCCGCAAGTCATTAACGTCACCAACCCGGCCCCGTGGCCCTTGTGGTCGCCCAAGAAGCCCACACGCGAGATCCTCCTGGCCGTCGAGAAGAACAACATCTACCACGCTGACAACTTCTCGGCCCCGCACGAGCTGGTGGTTGAACCCCGCAACACCGAACGCAGCGAGGATCCTTTCCTGTGGAGGGACAAGCGTGGGCATTGGCACATTCTCGTCCACCACATGATTGACATTGCGGAAGGGCGGAAAGGGCCTCGCGTCGGGGCGCACGCTTTTGCCAGGAAGTGGGAGGGCCCTTGGACGTACAACAATAACACGCTGGCCTACAACACCACGGTGGAGTTCACCGACGGCGTCAAGCTGGACTACTACCGACGGGAGCGGCCGAAGCTGTACTTCAGCGAGGACGGAAAGATGACTCCGCTGTATCTGCTTAATGGGGTTCAGGAGTTCAACAAGACGGGAAGCTACACGCTGATTCAGCCTATCGGCAAGGGAGCAGCAGCTTACGAAAGGAAGCTGGGGTTCTGAATCTGTACTATGAAGCAGCCAGGTGTTGAAGTGATGTCCCACTTCGACGACACGCCGCTCAAGTCTTATGTTTGGCTTCAAAGACGTGGAGGGATCACGCTGAAGACACCGAGAGTGCAGGGGTTATTACACACACCAGGAAGCAGAAGACACATTCACTGACAAATCTGTTGTTCTTGATGCCATAAATAGACTCTTTTCTCTACTACTAGGCACGGTAAGCTGCAAACGTGAACCAGCCATTGTCAACTAAGGACGTCTTGCCGAGCGATCCGTTTAAGGCCCATGACTTATAAATAGCAAAGACATAAGCTCCTGGACGCTGTAAAGTCGCATGTTAAGATCCAGGCCTGTTCGTCTTATCGTGATAGCTGTCCACGCGAGAGCCACGGTTACAGCGGGTTGCTCTTCTTGGCGCGGACAACTCGGATCTCCATGCGCTCCTCATCGGGGAAACAGGAGTTGCTTGGCGGCACGCTGGTTCCAAATTGACAGCTGCGGGCCAGGAACGTGCCAGGAAGACCAAAATGGTGCACAATCCTTGGCTTGTCGGTCGTGGAAAAGCGCTGGGTGCGACCTTGAACTGACTCAGTGAAGTGCAAAGGCCCACACCTCAGATCCTCACTTAAATGAAGTTGGTCAGCTCGGCTACAGAAACCTCCAACTCTACGGGAACATCACCGTGGCGAGCGAATGAACAACGCCGCTCCAGTGCTGAGGTGGATCCAGTGAATCTCAGAGAACGCAGGCAAGTATCCGTAAATTCAGCCTCAGGGTAATCTTTGAGTAGTAATTGGAATATGGATAGTGCTGTGCAGGATAAACATCAGACTAAGCGGCCCCCCCTGATGGCACGTTGGCCCCATGTGCGTGTCAAGCCCCATGCTTACAATCAAGGTTCGGCCCCGAATAGTTTTCCGAAATCCGCAAGGCTTCGTTCGTAGGCTCATCTGAGCCCTTGACATGCGTTCATCCTGCAGCGATCACCGCAAGGATGGCTCTGGTGGTGCCGTCTGGCGTTGGACCTGCATTCTCAAAAGGAGCCTGCTCCCCGCCCTGGTAAACAGACAGGATCCCTTCCACATCATCCCGCCATCCTTCGTTTATCGCGTGTGTTCGAACAGCATTGAGCCAAGGGAAGCAGGTCTTCTTAGTGTTCGAGATTTTCCTTCAGTTAATTCATTCGTTTGAGTAAGTTTTTCTCTCTCCTTATCCTCAACTATATTGGTGAAACTGGGAAAACGGCTTCGCCTCGGTCAACGGGGCTCCCAGTACCAGCCCTTGCCAGATCCGCATGTGTTGGTGGATGGGTTCTGTTGGCTGGGCATATCAACTGAAGCCGTAGGCCCCGCCGACTCGATAACGCCCTTGTAGAAATTTGCTAATGTTAGATGCATGAAGATCATTCATTAGACTCCGAAGATGCGCTCCAACGTTCTTTTCTCGATCGCCGCCCTAATGGGAAGCACCTTCGGTGCGCCGGCCGGCATTGCCGTTAACCGCCGCGGAGAAGTAGGCCATGACAAACTCAGCCCAAGCGCACAAAAGGTGCAAGACAACGCCGTTGGCAAGGCCATCGAAAGATTCAACCCCCTTCTTCACATCGCCCACGGCTGTCAGCCATACACTGCCGTCAACGACGCCGGCGATACCAGGTACATCTCCAGACTTACCACGCTTCAGTTCAAGGCAGCCAGCTAAGCTCAATGACAGTGGTGGCTTGAAGCCGAGCGGCAGCTCGGACGGAGGATGCAAAGACACGAGCAAGGGCCAGGCCTATGCCAGAGGAACCTGGCACGGCGGAAAATACGCCATCATGTACGCGTGGTACTTCCCCAAGGACTTGCCCAATGACGGCGTACCCGTCGGTTCACACAGACATGATTGGGAGAGCGTCGTTGTCTGGCTCAACAACCCCTCGATAGCCAATCCTACCATCCTCGGTGGCGCTGCCTCGGGCCACGGCAAATACAAGACGTCGGGTAGCCCCCAGAGGGATGGCGACAGCCTCAAGGTGGAATACTTCACGCAGGCTCTCCTCAACCACGAGTTGCAGTTTACCGATACCCCTGGCCGGGCCTATCCTGTCCTCGACTGGGATGCTATGTCGACGACCATGCAGAATGCTCTGAACAACACGGATTTTGGCCAGGCCAACGTGCCCTTCAAGGACGAGAACTTTACGGAAAACCTGGACAAGGCATCTATCTGAGCAAGGCCAACCGCTCGCACGGTTCTATCGAGTCGGGCAGAGACGACTTCAATATTCTATTCTACGTCAATATTCTTGACTTGACCGTTTTTCCGTTCTTCACATCAGCAAACGCTGTTACGATTAAAGAATTGTCACGGCGCCTGTGGGGCCGGAAGAGCGCAGCAATCGGCGCTCTCTCGGCGGAAGGTCATTCCCGTGAGCAGAATTCATAAGGACGGGATTATCTATTTTCCGTGCGATCTTAAGACAGAGAGGTAGATCCTTAGTCAGTATATAGGAACCTATTTCTACTAAGTATTGAGGTATAGATACTAGATAGAAGGACAACTACTTCTAATTCTAGTTCCTACGTGCCAAGTCCAGGTGCTGCGACAAGAATTATATGCTGTTTTCACGCTGTTCACTTGCCATATTAATTTCGATGTCCTTGATCAACATCCGAACTACCCCTGAAGTAACTAAACACATAAGCACGATTGTGTCAAGGGCATAGGCGTGGCCGTTTGCGCGAGGGCTAGCATATGAAGACCATTCTCACACGACTGGGCTTGAGAGAAGACTTTGTTCATTTGGTATCTAAAGGGAATCCGGACTTCGCATCCCAATTGCGAAGAAAATACTGGTGAAAGGTAAAGCTCTCAAACATTTCGAGGTCCGTCCACCGCCGCCGCCGCCGTTGACACAACAACCGGGTCGACAATCTTACCAGAGTCTTCCACCGAGGAGTTGTCGGCATCGAGCTTGCTGTTGTCCACGGGCCGCTCGGGCACCAACAAGACGGCCCACGACGTCGCCGGAACGCAGACAACGAACATGACGAAGGCGACGATCAGATTGACCATGGGCGAAACCTTGATCGCCCCAATTCCAAACGCCAAGCAGGAACCGATGGACTCGAAAGACCGGACCAGGCCGACGCCCAGGGTAAGGGTCTCAATGTCGTCGAAGAAGGTGCCCATGATCCAGTAGACAAACATGTAGTGAGATTCGTTCATGAAGCTGAAAGCAAAGTTGTCAGTTGACAGATCTGGACGAAGTGAAAAGATGAACAACTTACCGGAAAAGCACATTGACAGCGAAGCCACGTCCGAAACCAGGGGAAGTCCAGTCGAGTGTGACCTTCGGCACGGTATCCTCGTACAGCTTCTCGTTAGCCACTTGCCAGCCAAACAGACCGAGCATGATGACGGCGAAAGTAGCCCAGGTGATCTTGGCGAGCTGGGGACGGCTGAAGCACTTGAGATCGTAGAACCAACCCCAGAACATGTTGGCGGCGGAAGCGGCGATTCCAGAGGTCAAGGCGCCCAAGGTTCTGGCGCGAACGGAGAAGTATTTGGTCAGGTAGATACCCTGGTAAGTGCTGTTCCAGTTGAAACCGATGAGGATGGGGATGAGGAGGAAGAACTGCTTTCTCTTGAGCAGACCCCACCACTTGCGGAACTCTCCCATGACGGCCTTGTTCTTGGTGGGATCGGCAACCTTCCTGCCGTCGCGGTGGATGACCTTCTCAGGGGGCGACACGAGGAGGGCGAGAGGGAGACCGAGGCACTGGAGGGCGATCAGAACGAGGTAAGTCGAGTATCCGACCTTGCCTCGCTGTCCGTTGCTGGAGTTCAGCGAGAGTTGAATCGAAGCACCGATGAGCTGTCCGAGCTCACGGAGACCGAGCCAGATTCCGGCTGATAATAGGTAAGCGTGCTGCTCATGACACGAGGAAAAAAGTTCAACTTACTGAACTTGCCACGGTCCTTGATGTCGGCGTATCCGAGAGCAATAGCACCCTCTGCAGCCCACAAAGCAGAAGCAGCGACACCGCAGGTCGCACCTCCGAACAAGACGAACCACTCAACGCCGTAGCGGTTGTTGACGTACATCGAAGCCGAGTAAGGCGCGTAGCCCAGGGTGCCGATGATGAGCACATTCTTCAGACCGATCTTGTTGGCCAGGATAGCGAAGATGGAGCAGCCGAAAACCATGATGCCGAAGGTGAGCGCGTTGGAGCCGTTCACCAGGTACGGCTCTTGCTGGCCACCGGCGCCGGTGCCTGTAGATGTTGTTAGTCGTTGGTCTGGCTCATCACGATGTGGGACGTACTGTTCAGGGCGTTCCAGATACCGGGCTGCGTGAAGGAGATCATGCCGACGAGGATGACGTTGAACAGCGGGCTGCGGCATCCAGATGATCCTCCGACATCCGGCAAATAAACAAATTTGCAGTCTCTTTCCCTTGCTCGTCCAAGGGTCTGGCCGAGCGGCCATCGTCCGCAATGTCGCATCCTGTCTGATTTTTTTTCTCCGCAACGGCTCCGCAAAGCCAGCCAGATATCGGGTTGGAGTGGGATTGGCCCGCGAGCGCGTCGGATACTTTGAATGGTTTGGTGCGTGTGGTGTCATTGCAAATCATGGGGTCTTTGGGGTCGGTGTTGGGGCCGACATCGCGACGTGCTTGCAAGGGTGCGATGGCGACATCACCAAAGCGGACGGGGACCCCCACAGCTCGTCATTTGCCGGGATTAATACGCAAATATCAAGGCATAGCATAAGAGTGCCGAGGAGGCCTGTGATGACCGGGCCGTGAGTCTGGAAAATTGCAGGCTGAGTCTAATTCGACGTTCGGCAATTTGAGGACGGAGCGAGGCAGAGAATACAGAATATCCAGTATGGGATCCATCGCCGAGGTCCTCCGACCAGCGCCGTACGGCCCCACAGTCGTACTTCCGGCGCCGTACCCCGAGGGCACCGAGTTCCCCATCTCGCTAGCCCCGACCGAGCCGAATACCCACTTGACGGATCTGGTCGCCGAGATTGAGAGGTTTTCCGCTAGCGGTAAGCTTGGCAATTTGTTGAGCACCCACGGCGCCGTTTACTTCCAGAATCTCGGTCTGAGAAACGCGGGAGTTTTCCGATTTCGCTCATGCTTTTGGCTGGACGCCACACGAAGACATTGGAAACCCCGTCAGACGGACCATCCACGCAAAGAACGTGGCAACTGCCAACGAGGGCCCAAACACCCAGCCCGTTTACCTCCACAACGAATTTGGACTGAGCCCTCACTACCCGGCTTATGTATTCTTTTACTGTGCATCTGCACCTGACGTAGGTTAGCTTCGTGATTGGCTCGCGTCTGGTGATTCGAAGCTTAAGGGTGCCACAGGCGGCGAGACTCCGATTAACAACTCCGTCGTGCTTTACCGCCGATTGAAGGACAGATACCCTGAATTCATTGACGAGCTTGAGCAAAAGGTGCATTGTTCTCATCTTCCCTCTGCTATATTTGAATCTTGGATCTGACAGGCCCTTCAGGGAGTCAAATACCAGCTGTTTTGCCCGAATGCGCCCCGAGACCAAACGTATTCGGCCGGAACCTCTGTTTTGCAAGCATACGGTCGAACCGTTATCGATAGCGATGACACAGAAACGGCCAGATCCAAAACCGAAACCGAGATCAAGAGATTACCTACTGCGAAATGGGTCTGGGAGAATCAGTCAGAGAGTAACCCACTTGGAGATCTCAGGGTCTGGCAGCATCTTCCAGGTGAGCAACTCCACGCATGTGGGGGCAAGATTCTCTCGCTGGCAGTTGCATGAAAGCGCTGAGAAAACACCCCCGGACGGGAGAAACGGCATTTTTCAACAATGTTGTATCGCGGTTTCTGAACGTAATCGATGCGGGAACCTTGCTGCCTCCTCACCTAAACAAGGACGGAAAATACCAGCCGCCAGCTTTTGTAGGTTCCTTCCTCCAAAGAGCCCAAATGAAAGCAATGATGAAGAAGAACAGTACGGCGATGGTTCCCTAATACCACGAGAATACCTGGATGCAGCCGTCGAAATAATCAAGTGAGTCAGCATGATCAGACGACAGATGGTAGATTTTCTGACAACTGGAAAGGCAGATAAGAGCACTGGTTTCTTGGAAACAAGGAGATGTACTTCTGCTCGATGTAAATCAAACTCAATCACGTCGCTTCAAGTATCGGTTCTAACATTGAGCAGAACCACGCGGTGCAGCATGGCAGAGAGCCGTGGACGGGGTAAGTTGACTCACCTCACTCGATTTTCTGCTTCCCCACAGGCTGACTTGGTACTCTGGAGGCATCGGAAGCTTCTGGCGAGTTTGTGGGATGAGCCGCGAGACTTGACTCAATGAGCATGACCATCCCTTACGGCAGCGATTCGAGGCACAACTAGTCTTTGGTGACAAGAAAAAAGACCAGGTGAACAACGATTGTGAAGAAATGCTTATTGAGGCAACGAGATTATGATTACATGGCCTTTCCACCGAGTGCAATGTTACATGTAAACCCATCTATGATTACAAAAGAAGCTTGATTTAACAAGTCTGCGTTGGAATAACATGGACATTAAAGTATAAGACAAGAGTGTTGCGTATGGGCATTACTATATTTTAAAAGTCACACATCGATCGCGCCATTCATACAGCCTTGGTAGATAGAGGGTCTTCACAGACGAGAGATTCGCCGGCCTAATTTTCCTCTTGATGAGCGTGACCCAAAGCCAAGCTAGAAGATGAACAGGAGCTTACCGCAGTAACAGTACAGCATCTGGGACGGCGTGAGGTGCCATGAATGATGCAGGCTGTGTAGAAATTGGAGAGAGCGTCCACGGATGGAACAGAGGTGAGATTCTTAGTCGCTGGCGACAGACAGTAAGTAGAGATTCGAGGAGAAAGTGCGGATACGAGACGTACGTGGAGCGCAATCCAGAGTGGCCAATCCGTCAGTGTCTGTTCTACAGCATAGCGGAGTGCCTAAAGAACAGATCTTCGGTGTAGACGTGACGGAGTCATCTTCGCAAGTGTCCAAGTCGCTGCCCTCGGTTTGCCTTGGAACTTTGTTGCCTGCTGGAATGGCGACGGCTTGGGAGGTGAAAAGAGCAACTAGAACGTATTTGACCCTCATTGTAAAAATACAAATTGAAAGAAGTTTGATGGTGAAGATGTGATGCGGCTTGTAGTGTAAGGAGGATAAAGACTAACCACACCTCTAGAGTCGAGGATAGTATGGTTCTTATAGACGTAGTACGCGTCACTCTCTGCCACGATTTCAGCCAGTGAATTCAATCTCAGTGTTCTAAGGATAACCCTTTGGCGCATTGAAACAGGCCAGACTCCGAGACAATCAGTTCTCATTTTGGGCATCATGTGATCCATCATGTCGGTCGTATTTGGCTCCGCGCCCCCTCTCGCTAGTTTCAGCCCAGCGAGGAAACAAATCTTCGAGTCTTCGGAGCTCGTATCGGGTGGCTTTTGGTGGCTGTGCCCGATACTCAACGGTCCCATGAACTAGGAGGACGACAGATTTACAACTTCCTCCAGATGTTCCACCCAACTCTATCTCACCCCCAACAACCAATTTTCAGCCAGAATTGTTAGATTTCCAAAGTTCTTTGGCAATCGACTGTCTTTGAAGGCTCAAGATTGAACCTTACAGATTTTCCATCACAACAGAAACAATTGCTTTTCTAGAGATCAGCCACCAAGTCCGCTCTTGGGAAGGTGGCATTCATAGGCGGAGTGGGCTACAGCCATAACCAGCCACAAACCTAAAAGCGCCGAGATGCTAATGAAGATCTGCAACATTCTCTTGTGACGAAAGAGGTGCTTGGGCTGTATCTGAGGCTGCTCGTTTGGTGGGAAGGCCCGATCGAAACAGCGCCCATAGTCTTTAATGGGCCGAATATCTTCATCTATGGAGAGCTATCACCTGAAACTGGAGAACACACACTTTCTGTTTGATGACGACACGAACATTGGTAACCGATTCCACGCTGGTACGGCAGTTTTATTGAAGCATCTCGCGCGAAAACCTATTCTAATGTATTTCTTTCGGCTACAACAATCCAGTATTCGTGCATTGGAGAAAACGTTCAATCTTACCTCATAACTGACAACCCCTTCAAGAGCACACATGTGCTTTGGCGACCACTGCGGCGTTCTGAATATGTACTAGTGATCACAAATGTGCTGCCCATTAAGGCGATACCTACATCTTCCGCCACACATGCAAACAGTGTGAACCGTTTAAGCATTCAAGGAAACCTCGAGATATCAACAATTCCGACTTGGTTTTTGACAGCCTTGATAGCCTCTCTAGACCAGATTCAAAAGAGCCTTTCCCGTCCGAACAAATGCTCCCTCTTCGACCAGCATACGGTCAACCTCCAGGCCACCTTGTGATGCGCTTGCCTTGATCTTGATTTCCATCTTCATAGCCTCAATGACAATCAACTCTTGTCCTGCGGTGATTCGATCTCCTGCCTTGACCCGCACCTTCCAGATCTTGCCATCATACGGTACCGTCACAACATCTCCGGGCAACTCCACCTGTTCCGCAACATCCTCAACCGCATTCAACTGCTCAAGTTGCCATTCTGCATAAAGGCTCTCTTCCCGTAGACGCATCCTTTCTGCCGCTTGGTCTTGATCGCGTCGAAATTGTAGCGCAGATTCTGAGGTGAGTGCCGCCCGCTCATTCGCCAGCTCTTTGTCGACGTCAAATTCAGCGTCCTCAATCTCCACCTGATATGTGCCAGCCTCGAAAGCAGTCTGTATCTGGTCATATTCACTGTGAGAAACTTCTCGAAACTCGACCAGGTCGAAAGGTTCGCACAACCACGGCTTTCCCGCGCTGAACCCGTTCCGGAAGCAGAACTGGTCCCACACGGGAATGCTTCGCGCGACGATCATGTACCCCCCAGGCTGCGTTGTTGGGTAGACGCAGAACAGACCGCCTCCCAAACCGACAGCCCCAGAGGGCGTGTAGATTCTAGTCGGGTTGTGTTTCTGAGCGGTCAATCGCGCTGCCGGGTCCAGCGGTAGCATCAGTGGCAAACCGGTCATGAAACCGACAGCGACAGTGATGAATCGTGTCTTTCGCAATATATCGAACACTGCGTCTCGTGTTGGGAGACCATTGTTTTCCTGGACGTAAGTGACGTTGTCTGGCAGATACGCCGCCTTGGAGCGTTGAAGAGCCATGTATCGATCCTCGGCTTCCTGAATCTCAGGATGATCAAAAACGATGGGCAGAACCAAACGGCGACACGGCAATTTCTTCGCAAATACTTGCGTCTTTGCTGATGATACTCGAATGAGAGTCCGCATGTCTTCTTGGCTTCTTTTGCGCGGGTCATATTCCAGCATGATTGCTCGGTTCAGTTAGCTTGGCACTTCTAACAATTTCCGTCGCCCATCATATGGATATCTCATAACTTACAGCTTATGTTAGTATGGCAGAAGATGTCTGCATGGCCCGTGGCGTTTATCACTTTCGCCAATCGATTCGCGGCCACTGACGTCTCGAGGCTTGCTTCTTGGGAACCCAAGTCAACAATGATGAAGGAGTCGCCCCCCTAAACTCAATCAGCAACATTAGCCAACGCTCGACATCCCAGAGTTGACTTACCTGTCTCAAGGTCAAAGGTAAGTTCTTTTCTGAAGTTTCAATGACATCAAGAATGGCTCCTGCTGGGGTTCCAACGTCATCTGCCAGTAAGGGTTGCCAAGGTAATCGTGCCGGCTTCGTCGAATTTCCTTTGGTACAGAGATTTTCGATGTACCGAAAGTACTCCTGTTTTAGGGAATCGAGCTTTCGAGCGGCTTCCAATGATATAGGACAAAATCGGAAGGAATCTCCTGGCTTCAACTGCCCGAGCTTCCAGAGCTCTTCAGACACCACGGTTGAAGAGCACAGGAAGCCGCCCAGGCCTGGAGCATCGTTAGGAAAGATGACAGGAGTGTCGCCTGTCCAGTTGACACCCCCAGGCGAGGGATAAGGATAGTCAACAACGTTGCTAGCGTGGGCGCCGCCCGCTCTTCCGCCGTCAGCCCTTGCCCATTGGATCTGAGGGCCTATCAATCGAATGCCTGTGCGACTACAATTATGGTCAACCTGCCAATGTGCCCCATATAGCGTCTCACGACCGCTTGGGGTGATGAAGTCGTCGGAGTCGTGAGGCCCATGCATCACATAGATAAGCTCTATCAGAGTAGGTGGAATCGCATCTTGAGGCAGAGAGTACTGTTTGGTCGGAGAATCATCGGCGGTAAGTATTCCAGTCTCGAGCAAATCCCCTGCTCGAAGTGCGCGGCCCTTTTGTCAAAAAGCGTTAGGATCAAACCGGGATTACCTACTCGGGAGGAAATTCTCACCTGGAGGCCACCCAAGCCAAGACTTGATGTTGTTGACTTGGAGCCGAGCCACTCGGGACTACGCCGCTTCGTTAGAACGAAAAAATACGAGACAGACCGCGGGGGAGGTTTCATACAGCCGGGGTAATCCACCCTTGATAGCAATGAAGCATCGATATCCTGAAGCAGTGAGTGACCCAATTTTGAGGACTTGATTTGGTCGCAGAATAAACCGAGTCCACATGTCCATGGATTTGCCGTCGATATCAACAGCAAATGGCGCACCGCACACAGCCATCACAGTAGGGCTGTAACATCGAAGTACAGGGCCCTCTGCAGTAACTTCAAGACATTCCATATCTCGAGGATTACCAACCAGGAGATTTGCGACTGTGCGAACTCAATTAGTCTCGTTTTCGCGTGATAGATCACCGACTACGTCATAAACTGACCAGTTGCAGATACATCATCCATGGGACCGCTTCTGGCAATGCCGTACCCCTTTTAACTTCGGGGTCGAAACTGCTGTACTGTGGTGTGCAGCCCAGGTTCCTCAACCCGCAACCCCGAGGGCTTGTATTTGAATTGTCTCTCGAGGAATGTCGTAAGCGTGATACCCCTAGTGAAGTCTGTCTCGCCTTATTAGTAGCCTGAGAGGCGATCAGTGGAAAGTAGACTGACCTGGACAGCTCACTACAGCCTCGAGGAATGAAAGATTCGTGGTTACGCCCGCAATCTTTGACTGTGAGATGGCTGATTTCAGAAGATAAACTGATTGTTTCCTACTGCTGCTGTGCACCATAATTTTTGCCAGCAGCGAGTCTGCGATAATCAGTAAGTATCATGGACCGGCTGGAAACATTGACCATTTCATACCAAAATAGGGGCTGACAGAAGATCCCGTCTGGATCCAGGTATCCACTCGTAAGTCCCCAGTCATGGGCCAGACAACTTCCTGGATGTGGCCAGAGCTGGGCAAAAAGGACGAAGCGGGGTCTTCGGAACATATTCTTGCCTCTATCGCTGCTCCAGAGGGCCCAAAGCGTTGGAGACTACGAAGCTGATCTGACGGAATGCCTCCTAGGTTTTGTAATTGGTAGTCCGCTTGTTGAAGCATGAGCTCGACAAGGTCAACATTATAGCAAAGCTCGGTGATACCATGCTCTACTTGCAACCGTGTGTTCATTTCGAGGAAGAAAAATTCCCCGGTCTCATCGTCTACGAGGAACTCGACTGTGCCGGCAGAACGGTAGCCAATCGACTGAGCCAAGCACACGGCGCAAGAAATCAGTCGCGAGCGTTGCTCTGGCTTGTCGGCTAGAAAAGGGCTGGGGCATTCTTCGATCACCTATGGAGACTGGAGTTAAGGCCATGAGCACGGCCATAAGGACGGAGATGAGCCAACCTTCTGCTGTCTGCGTTGAATGCTGCATTCACGCTCCCCGAAGTGAATTACTTCCGAGCCATTGCCAAACACCTAACGATCGTGTGAGAAGATGGAGTATGACGCTGAGACCGAACTTACCTGCACTTCAATGTGGTGGCTTTTCGGGATGTATCGCTCAAGAAACACACCAGAATCTTTGAAAAGCTCTGAAGACCTTCCCTGAACGGAGATGAAAGCTTCGGCGACCTCATCCGCCGAAGAACAGATTTGCATACCAATACCACCGCCACCGCCCGAAGCCTTAATCATCACTGGGAATCCAACATCTCGCGCAGCTGTGAGCGCATCATCTGGGTCCTTTATTAACTCGGAGCCGGGTACGACTGGAACTCCAGCAGCGAAAGCCAGCTCCCGGGCCTTATGCTTGAGGCCCATGCTGGCGATTGTATCTGCGGCCGGACCAACGAAGGCGATGCCCAGATCTTCTACTCTGCGAGCAAAGTCGGAATTCTCACTGAGAAAGCCATAGCCTGGGATAACGGCATCGGCCTTGCAATCTTGGCTGATTCGAAGTATGGTATCGCTGCATGTTCCCAGTCAGGACGCACTGGGTCATTACGGGCCAGAGGATTTGAGGGGCGATTCGTGGCCATCCTCGTAAGGCGTCACTCACATGTCTGTATAAGCTTCAGATCCCTCCCCATCAAGCAGAACGGCTCGATCAGCAAGACGGATATGAAGCGACCCGGCGTCAGCCTTGGTGTACACGGCCACGGTCTGGACTTGAAGCTTGCGGCAGGCTCGAATGCAGCGAACTGCAATCTCGCCGCGATTGGCTATGAGGGCGCAGTGGATACTCTGCATGTTAGTGGCAGTAAGCAGGGTTATTCGAGGGAAAAGAAAGACAAAGATATCAGTGAACGACCAGAAACGTGAGTGCAAATATGCGTTAATCAGGCGATAGATATAGTTGAAGAAGGATTGTCAATACGGCACGATAAGCCTGACTGTAATTCTAGCAGCGGACTACAGTTGCCCGCCGTAACCTCCATGTCTCATCAAAACATTGGCCCCAACATGCCGCCGCTGTTGGCGCCATGCAGCTCACGTCAAGTCTTCTGGGCAGCGATCCCTTGGTGGATTTACCCCAACTTGCCCCAGGCTTCTCGTCGTGTTGGAGATAACCTGCCGGTCCAGGAGATGTCCGGAAGTACGTCATCGTTGCACGATTGCCCCTCTTTTACACGGGTGAGCTAAACCTCCTGTCGTCCGGCACTGCCACAGGAAGCAGCCCGGAAGACGCAAGTTCGCTCAAGAACCCAAAGCACAAGTGGAGAAAGGTTTCTTTATTGGGATCCGTAACCGCTATTGCCTGCCTATGACATGACTTTGGCTTATCTGGTGCTGGAAAAAGACGGAAAGACGGAACATGTAATGTAACCGAGAAACTTTTTCCAACGGTGGCAGCTAACTTTTCCCCCTGGTGTCCACATTATCATTTCGATAGCTCATCGACAGCCTCCCTTGCGGCTTTGGCGTTTTCGAGTGCTCCAGGCAGGTCGGAATGTATGCAGACAGTAAATGGTCTCTGGTTGAACCCCAGATGGACTTTCATACCGTCCTGGGTTGTTATCTCCCCAGACCGTGCAAATTCCTGGATCCTTCGTTTAATAAGTGCTGCAGTCACCGTTGCCGACTTCGCTACGGGAACTAGCCGCCCATTGGCATCGTAATCAATATCCGCGAAGAATTCAGGAACAAGATCAACGCCAAGACGGCTACAGGTTTCTGTGAGAGAGTCGGTAGGAAGGCCGTAGATCGGTACTCCAAAGCGGCTGACGGCCTTCACGACGGCCTCGCGAATGTCGGCGTCTCGCTGGAGGTAGAAATACAACTCTCCATGCGGCTTGACGAAACTGAGCTTCATGCCCTCCGCTTCCAGCATGCCGGCTAGGGCGCCGACTTGGTAAAGTACCATGGCATACATGTCGTTTGGGTGAATTTCCATACGCCGTCTGCCAAATCCGAACAGGTCTGGAAGCCCGGGATGAGCCCCGACTGCCTTGTTGTGCTCTTTCGCCAGGCGGATGGTTTTCAGCATCGTGGAAGGATCTCCGGCGTGAAATCCGCATGCAATGTTTGCAACGTCTATGACGCTCGTCAAGTCCTCATCAGGTCCCTACATCTCTACAAATCAGCATGTGGGCGAGAAGGTGGTGTCGTAGACTTGGTTTCCATATCGTTTCCCGAGAAACGTACCATTCTCCATCGTCCAAATGCCTCCCCCATATCGCAATTGATTTCCACCTTCTTGCGGGAAGCCATTTTCGGTTGCGGGGGTTATTGTGGTGATTCAAGTCGAGATTTCACATCCATGCCAGTCATGTTTGGAGTTTCAGGGGCTAGCTGGACTGGGGTGGATTGTTTTATACAGTGGGCTGCCAAAAGTCCCGTGTAGTCGGCAGTTTCCCTGCTAAAACACCACTTTTTACAACACTATAACTTTCTTAATTTAAACTCAAAAATCATGAAATTTTAAGAATAGATAAAACTTTTAATTTTTTATAAAACGTACTTTTTATTTTATTTTTAAGTATTTTCCTCTTTAAGTTATTTAGAAAATAAAAAAGAAAAAACTTAGAAAATTAAGTTTTAGTGGACTATAGGGGACTTATAATAGGTAAAAATTTCAATTTTTTTTTTTACTTATACTTTTAGAAAAACCTTTTTTATAAAAATAGAAATTAATTTTTATAAAAATCTTTATAAAATTTTATATGGTAAAAATAGTATAATATATTTTTGTAGATTTTTTAGAATAATAGTTATTTTTATTATTAGCTTGAAAAGTTGAAAAATTAGTGGACTTTTGGTGTGGTTTTCTAAACTACACGAGATTTGTCAGCCCACTGTACGGCCGCGCGACCATGCCTTCTCCACCATGTGACCTCCCTCAAAACCTCCCCCAAAACGGTGATCAGATAATCTGCCTCCGATTTCACACGAGGCACACAGCCGTAGTTCTTGGGCAGCAACATAAGCACCGCCGTTGGCGCCGAGGACACCTGGTTCAATGAGAGTTCACAGATAAGCCCGACAGCCCAGTCGTCAAAACGAGTAGTTACTCCAAGTTCTGGAGAAACTTACTCCAACAAAAGCGCCTATCTGCGGAGAAAGCGGGGAACCTTGAGCCCACAACCAGGCCACCAACAGGAAGCGTGCGACGCCTAATTATCGTATGCTATCATCGACCCGGAAATGGTTCTCGGTTTCAAATCATCATGGAGTTATGTCAGGAACAGTCCGTGGCCAACGTCCGCCATCGATCTAGGTATTGGCCGCCAACAATTGTCAGCTGTTGGTAGCTAGGTCGAAAACTGAAACCTGTGAGAATTGATGGGAGGCTCCTTCAATGGGAACTGGGGGCTTCCAAACCCATCTTCGTGGACCCATCTTCGTGGATATGATTTCCTCTGGAATAATCGTCCCAACATGGCGACTGCATTTGTGTATCATTTGTCAGTATCTAGCCCCAGTGCGGGTTATGGTCTCAATAGAGCAGCTGGGGCAGCCTTCGCAACATTAATAATCAGTTCATCCACACTGAGCGAATCCTTGGAACGATTGGTTCTTGCGCTGCGGGTGATTTGTTCTCATCCGTGTGGGCGAATCCACCGCTTAAGGCATTAATGCCTAAACACCATCTTGCTATTAGGTACAAAATAGCCACATATCGCAGCGCAACAGAACATGACAGAACGGGCATACTTCTCATTCACTTGGACAATACTTTGTGAAGGAAAGCCACTGATATGTCACGCTCAAGTTCTCCACCTATGCCAGAAGAGGATGTCGTTCACCAAGTTTCCTGGAACAGTTACGAGTTTCAGACAGCTATCGACCAATTTGCCAACGGCTCGACAGAGGCTTTCAGGATATATCTTGCACTCCAGAACGGTCTAGATACTGAAACAGCGACACTCGAAGTAGAGCCATGGACCGTGAGAGAGGACTGCGACTTGTCCTTCGTTGGTTTGATGAACGATACACGCCTGCCAGGCGAAATCGAGAACGGGTGGCTCGGTACTGTAATGCATGTGTTGGCGTCGGAAATCGTACGATATGATTGGCTGGTTCTGCCACCATCGCTGTGGTCCGTGCGCCAACCTCATGTCTATAAGACCTAGGCTGTTTATCTCTTTAGAATGAAGGTTGAGTATAGTCCTCAGCCCAAACTGGTCGACAATTCTTATCACAATCAACGCCAAACCTCACAGACTTATGACTTCAATCTGTTCTGACGCTTGGAAAAGGTTCAAGAAGCCAATAGTATAACTGCCGGTCCACACCCATCGCTCCAACATTGTTCAGCAGGACGCCTGACTCCTACTCAGCCCAGTTTTCATACCATCGTACGTCAATAACTTACAGAGTTTAAGCAGATTTAGGGAAATAAGCCGAGTTTACAAGTCGGTCATAGCAAGTTTAGCTTTTCAGCAGTTGTCTGATCGTACGACTTTTCACCAAGATCCAGGGGCACATAGTTCATTATGCGTTAGGTCGCGGACGGAAGGGTAACTAAAACGCCCGCTGACATCAATCATTACATAGGTAGAGATAAAGGAACTTAGTAATCATTAGATCACTAGGTTTACATAAAGGAGAGTAATCTAGGCTGACTTGTGAACAGATTTCAAGGGCGACTGCGAGGTAAGATAGTGGGAACAGAAGGCCCATTCACGACGAGACCATCATCCCGCTTGATACTAAGCCCCATTTTGTCAAACACAGCAATAAATTCGTCTCGTAGTGGGCGCACATCCCATTATGGCCAAAAGGCCGACGACATATAATCGCATATCGACGTGACGTAAGCTCAGGCTAGCTAAGTGGAGGTGGCTCGTCAAAGTAATATAAAAATCTATATAAGACCAGGTCTGACGTAGCTATTAAAAAGAAGAGACATCAGCTTTGAAACCTCGCGCAATCTCCCTCATTGATCATTCAGCAATCCTACACACCCGAACAATACGCAGCAAAATCATAGACACCTCTAATTATCTGTCCAACTCTTCAAAAGACAGCAGCTGTAAGCATAGTAGCTCGGTAGGCATCACTAAGACCTTTCAAAACCCGCAGAAATCCTTTCGGCAACCTATTCCGCAGCCTGCCACCCCGTCCGTTTACAGAATGCTTCAGAATCTAGCCCATCAATCTTGGCAGCAGCCTCTTCAACGAGCTATGACACAGCAAGCCCAAGAGACCTCCCGAAAAGCCCCCCAACAAAAGAAACAAACCACCGACCAGTCCATTCAGAATTCCATCAAAAGTCCGGCCAACTCGCCTGTCTATCGATACACTCAGGGACCTGTCCAACAGCCCGTGCAAACCCCCCCCCCCAGAAGCCCGTGCATAATGTTGCTCACTGCGCGGATGGCGTAACGGGCCCAGTCCAAAGAACCACGCCTACTGCGAATACGGAAAAAGAATCAGCACTTAGCCGCCATAAACTTCTGTCTCCGAATCATACACCACACTTAGGGATTATAAGATCGACCCTAAATACAGAAAGCCGGCCTTTTATGGCCCTTCAACCTGATAGCCTCGATTCCTATAGATCTCATAATCTTCTACCGGAGAACGCTGAACGTCTTCCCGGTCACACTAGTGCTCACCTTTTCGAACGAAATTACAAGCCAACTACGTCCAGAACACCAGAAATGCAAGGCAGAGTTGTTAGGCAACCACCCTCTACCCCTATTTTACATATCAATCAGCAACTTCCAACTACATCACGTTCTACTCGGACTGAGGACCATAGTTTCAATACCCAAAAGGTACAGTACACCCCGTAGTGTCTGGAGTTTTGTGGAAACCCCCCTTTATTAGCTAACATTTTCCTAGGTTTCTGCTCTACCAAAAAAGACTCAGCTAGAGGCGCCACGTGATCCGATCGGAAAGCCCCGAGCAGCCAGCGGCCGGAAACGGAAGTCCCCCAATAATCTTAACAGTGAGAAACTGTCGAAAAGGCCCAGGTCCGGGGTGACAATCCAAGACGGTTCTATTTGGTCTGTCGAGTCTCTTAGAAATGTTCGGGCGGAAGAAGACGGTGTCTTAGTCGACGTCGAATAAAAACGAAGCAGGATCAACGTTGTGGATGTACGCGGCGAGCAGGCCGCGCATCAAGTGATCCTCCCGATGATAAAGGCGTATAGTAAAAAAGCAGCGCAGAAATTAACTCGGAAGTGCTGGGCAACCTAGATGGAATGCGAGGACTCGGAGCAGTGATCTAATTCCGTCAGACATTTAGGTGACACGGGGCGAGAAGAATCAAGGGTGCAGTATCTCTCCTTGCGATGTATTTAGAGCTTTCCACAGACAGTGTATCTCGGGTGTTTTGTCATATATTAGTCGGCACGTTTGTCAACAAAATCTACTGTACTTACAACAATATACTCATACCCTGTTAGCAGACCTCCCCAAGAATGATTCAAGGTTCGAACGGGCGTTAGTAAGAACTCAGGCTAATCCTTATCTCCTACGACCACCGACCTTACCAGACCCTTCAGTGTCCGGAGGGGGCTTACTAAACCGTGGCTTCAACTGCTGGGCGCATACAAGCATCTCAAAGACAACCCAACGGCTAAAGGCATTAATATTGATGAACATCAGGCGAGGAACTAGACAAAGCACTTTACAACTGCCCCCGGATCCTATGTAACCTTACTTCATGTCCCAATCCTCCTCGCCCACTTTCTACCCTTTCTCTGTATGAAACTCATTTTCAGCTGCTGCTGGGTTACCTGTATGCTCTGACTGGTGCGCTCTGTTGTTTTTCGTTTCTTTAAGCATTCACCCACCGCCGGGGCGTCCTCCACACTACCCTCACGTTTCAACTTGGTACAAGTTGTAAGAGGTGGCACCCGGGTTCGGGGAGTGCAAAGGCCCTCTCCTCTGAAACACTTGACAAGCATCTGCGCGGCGGATGCGCGTTTGTCGGGGTCTATTTCTGCCATTTCGCGAATCACTAGATAGACCTCCGCCAGCGATACTGCCAACCGCGACGCAGCGTCGTACGTACGCAGGCGGTTTGACGCCTCGCGGTAACCACCGGCGTCTAGCGCCCATAGCATAGTGACATAGAGCGACCATACATCAATCTTAGATATCTGCTTCACACCTTCGAACAGCTCCGGGGCCATGTAAAGAGGTGTACCCGCAAATGTCTTCGCGGAAACTTGGTTATTGCTCAAGCCGAAATCTCCAAGCTGGAAGACGTACTCGCCCGAAGCCGTCAGGTACAAGATATTCTCTGGCTTAAGGTCTCAGTGGATGATTCCCTTCGAGGCAAGGCAGTCGATTGCTTGAAGCATATGATGGAAGATCGTGTCTGCGAGTGGGACGAGAGGAACCCCGCCATCAACCAAGGATTACAGATTACCCTCTACAAGCCCCATGACGATCTCCACGCCCGACGGAGAGTCCCACCCTTAGGATGTGATGTAATCCACGATGTACAGCTGGGGCAGAGTCAGACAAGTCCATCCAAAGTAGAACCTGAACCTCACTTACGTGGTTAATACTGGATAAAATCTCCACCTCTCGCTTCAGCATGTCCCAATTCTGACCGGCTTTCGCCGTGGCTTTCCGGCGCACAACTTTGACAGCGACAAGGCAGCCGGTATCGACGTCAACAGCCTTGTAAACTTCGCCGAACTGCCCAGCGCCCAGCTTACTCCCCAGCTTCGCATATCTCATGGTCCTCTGCTGCGGCCCTGGTGTATATACTCGGGTCCCTATCGCGGACGGAACGGCCGTCGCAGCTTCATCGATCGTCCGATACAAGCGGGGATTCTCCACATACAGAGAGATGTCGTTCTCCCGCCTTCTGACTTGCTCCAATATGTTGATCGGGTTATGATGCCAGTGTAGCTCGAACAGGAACTGGTCCCGGCCGCAACCGCCCATGCCGATGATAGTGTTGAGGTTCTCTTACACGACCACCTTACGGGGGCGTCCAAACTCGAACGGAGTCGCGTTTTCTCCGTAAACTTGACTGCTCTGACCGTGCGATCTATCGTAAAACATGATGACCTTTGTATTGCAGTTGACTTCGAACGTGCACTGAATCTTGGATATGTTCCTTCCGGGTATGAAGATGTCTGCGTCACCGCGGCCCAGAGTCGCGAGTGTATTCTGTCCCCAACGTGAAAGGATTGATCCGACGTTAAGAGCCCGCCGACCGTCTCTCAAGCTCGAGACGAGATGCGCGTTGCACGGTTCATCGACTACATCTTCGCTCCTGCTGTTTTTGGGGACGAGGGAAAACAGAGCTGCGCGATGGGTTTGATGGGGCGGCATGTTTGTCAACGCATACGGTCTGGAAAGAGTGATGGTTGCAAAGAAAGTCGTGTGGACAACGGGTGTTGCGGCAGCAAAGAGACCCCTTCTCTATCAAGGAGTGGACAGTGCGAGACGCATCTCAAGTGCTTTGCCCACTGGGTTTCATCTCCAACTCGATGAGTTGCATGCCAAGTTGCTACCTCCAGTTTTGGGTTGAAAGCCGGGCAGCTAGTCGGAGATGGCGGTTAGCAGGGAACCCCAAAAAAATTGATAGGCGGCCGCACCTCGCTCTTGGTGGGGTCGTTGTGTCGTTGACCAGTCGCGGAACGGCGGAACGGTGGCAAGATGATATCGTGGTATCCACAATACTGCGGCCTTTGAAAACGGGGGAATGACTCGGCCAACGTGTCATTAAATAAGCAATTGCACATAAGCGCCAACAGGGGGCCGTACTGCAGTGACGGACTGTCGGCTGACCAAACTGTCGACATCTTCTGGTCAATTGCCCCTCCGACCTATCTCTCCTCTTGAGCACCACACTTATCGCAACAGAAAGTCCTTGTGGCCCGTTATGTCCAGCGCCATCCAAGGAGCAGGTTTATTTCAGGTGAACGGCATACTTGCTGGTCTCACCAACGACCCAGATAAGCTCAGCCGCGCTCGTAGCCGAATTGGCCAGACGCCGCCCGCCAATCTGTCTCCTCAGTCACACAACTCCACTCGCTCCCATAGCTCTGGTTCGATCAGCGAAGAGGAAAGAGATCGCAAACAAGAAGCCTGGCAGGTGAAGGAGCAGCGTCAGGCGTCGAGGCCCCATCGCCAGTTCCAAGTTCAGAAGGCCGGGGAACTGAATCGGCTGTACGAAGCCGACAAAGACGGATCAGACAGGCAGCCACCGGGGACAGACTTTTATCGACTATCAGAAGAGATCGTGGAAAGACGATGGCGCTCTCAGGGTATTTGGGACGCGACGTGGGAAACGACTAAGGACATCTGGCGATGGAAGCACGAGGGCCACGGTTCCACCAACGCCTCAACCGCGAGAGCTGGCGCTGGCCTTTTCTGTCAATCTCGCGAGCGGGCAGAACAATTCCAGGAACAGAGCGCACCGCGGGAAGACGACGTCGGGTGGTGCATCTCCGAACACGATACGTCTCGCCCGTTCCACCAATTTATCTACCAAGTCCTTGAAGAACGCAACAGGATTGACCGGACCTTGGAAAGCAACAGACCCCGGGTTGACATCCACACCCTGGCTTACGAAGCCGTCAAGAACATCTGGAGTGCTCGGGGGATATGGGATGATGGATGGGGTGTCTTGCCCGGAGAAGAATAGAAGCACGAGCGGCAGGCTGAAGACGAGCCCGGTGAGGAGTTGGATCGCGACGTGGAGCAGACGCGTACGCCTGAAATACCCAGTGGTGGGCTCGCAGACCCCGCTCGCCGGACTTACCAAGGACACAGTAACAGCCGGAAACCCGTTGCTTCCTGTTCCTCCACCCGCTCTGTTGGCCAGGAGCAATCCCCCCATGAGGGGTTGGTTTCCATGCCAGAAGTATGTGTACCCGGTCTGCGTGCGTCACAACGGAACAGGAATGCAGGCTTGATGGTCGATATCAGATGGCACGGCGCACTATTTCAGACGAGCCATGATCCGGCTCCTACGTCAGGAGCGCCAAACGAAGCGCTCCGTCGTCGACAACGACAACGACGGCGACATAGGATGTCTGCCGCAGCAACCCCTCTAAGACGGAGCAAGCGCCTGCAGGAAGCGGGGGCAAGGACTGCTGTAATCACATCCTCCCCTAAGAATGAGTGCAATGATGATGGCAATGGGGAGGATTTGGCGTCTGGTAAGTTGCGACGGAAAGCTAGGCTGCAGAAGAAGAGGGTCCGCGGGCAATAACGTGCGCGCGCTGTTCTTACAGTCGGCGCCGTTAGTAATTAAGTTACGTAGAACACGGACACAGGATTCACTTAACCGCGCACACTTTTAGCCATTCCGTTGTGATCAAAGAAAGCATGTTGGCTATCGGACATTCCACCGCGTCAGAGATATGTTTAATCTTCCGACTTGTAAGTTCACCAGCAAGGGACATTTAGGCCTTGGACGACGAAATGTTTGCCCTTACAACAGCCTTGTTTTCATGATAATCCAAGGAAATTATCAAGTCCAGACTCGGCCTACTGACAGTCCACTAACCGAACAGCACAAGGCACTCGGCCAAGTGCCGCTAATACTAAACCCCAATTACTATCAGAGAGCATCACCTCCTCCAAGTGCACCATTGTCAAAAGACTATACTTCTTCATAAACTGGATAACAATTTGCTCCGAAACCCAGACTCCCAACATTCTAAGGTGTTGTAGCCGAGGATAATAGATCACTTCGAGGGGGAATATAAAGCTAAGATGGCGAAACGGGGATAGAACCAGTTTCTCTAGGTTTGGGAAAGACTTCATGAAGTCAATCAGAGAACCCTTCCTTGATTCCAAGAGGGACAAAACAGTGATGTAGAGTTCTTTAATCCTTTCGAGCGTGTGCTGTGGGGGTAAGTCCCGCAACTTACATTCGATGTGAACTGAGGATATATGAGGGAGACTTAGTAAAAAGCAAAACAGGGTTTGAATCAGGTTGTCTGCAGAGTCGAAGATCGTTGGCGGCATCCTTATGTGGTCCCGAAGTTGTGGCATTTTTGTTTTACTTGGTCTTCCAAGTCGTTTGCGGACTAGGGACGACACCGTGATCTGCTGTACTTGAGCCAGTTGCTGTAAAATGACCTGCAATTAGGACTTGTTCTGCTGGCTATTCCGCAAACGCTCGCCCTTAATGAAATTGTAGTACGCATCGAATGCTTGTTAGGCCAGTTTATCACGTCCTGCTCGCTTATGATCACTTGAGTCACTTTCAGTTGAGCTGCAGACTCTCTAGGTCCAGCTATGCCAGTCATCACTACTACAAGCCGGCCAAATGCCGTGGTATATGCTCAGATGACGCGCAGGTACGGGATCGCGCCCGATAAACTCTTCAAAGTCTAAAAGACAAGCAGAGGTGTCCAGAACAGCCACATTGCGGAGGATCAGACGTCGGCTCTGACGGAATGACCGACGATCAACAAGGGAGAAATTGAGCAGATCCGAGAAAGGAAGGGAGGCAGCTATCTCTTCAACCACTTCAACTGGCAGAGTGTCCATAGTGCGATAGAAGATGTCTTGAAACAACGGCGCCGAAAAGAAACAGAGGGCAGCTCTGAAATGAGATGAAAGTGGCGGGCGACAGTCTTCTTTTAGCCGTGCCATCCCGCAGGCACTAGCGCTCCGATGGTTGTCTGCTGATGTTTTCCTGCTGGGCTATTTTTAGAGCCCGCCTGTGTAGACCGGCGCTGCCCGAATTAGTATACGGCCCACCACACGTTACTTCTCCCTGTGGCGATCCCAAAAATAACTAACTTTCACCCAACTGGGAGCATTCTAAATATCGGTGATAGTTTACTACAAGCGGCTCTGTTTTCTATATACAGCAAGATCTAAATTCTCTATTGTAACCCTATGAGATTGCTCCTCTATGACGCAAACTGCCAGCTCGTATGGCTGTGCGAGGGCTTACTCCCTACAGCGGGAGGCTGATCTGAAGGCTGATGGCCTGGCAGCTCTGGTGGTACAGGCTTGAGGTCAACCGTTCTCGCTGGAGATGGAGGGCCGCGTCCATGATGATCGCCGGGGAGCTCTGTAAGTTCGTGGGGAACATGTTTGGCGGGTTGTAGTCGATCCCGCTCCTGAGTTGTTATTTGGAGAGTACGGATGCTACGCAGAGCCTCGGCGAATGACCGCTCCCAGTGTTGGGCAGGAAAGGGCGGCCGCTCTTCAGTGGTGCTAGAGTACCAATGATGGTGGTGTATGTGAACAACAGAAGTGTCCCCCAGAGAGCGACATCGGCGGCAAACGCCTTGCACAGAAGGATATCCAGGACCTGCGGGGTACTTGGTATGGAAGCCATGGGACCGAGACCTATGGTATTTCGAGCACGTGTGCCGATTCCTTCTGGCATAATCTTCCAGAGACATATTGGGTCAAACTGACGTGAACGTGAACTTGGGTTATTAATTCCACAACGGAAGAACTATAATGAAATTCGAGTGCCCGATTCCAAAGCCTGGTCTTTTAACTAGACCAGATTGCCCGGTTCGCTATTTCCGTCTCGATCTGACGCCCCGGTGTCACAGCCCGTTTCCGGGGGTCGGGTGCGGCCCAGAACGTGGGGTCACAGACTACTATACACCTGGATTACTTCGTCAATTATGCGGCTATCCTGGCTCGGGGCGGTCTGGGCTACCGATCCTGAGAAACGCGAGGTATTCTCATCCTGCAATGCTGCGCTCACAGTCTTCGCAATCTCTGACACCACCGCTCTCTGCTTACTAAGTCTCTGATCGTAGTAAACATTCTCCTGCCTCAATCTCGAAATAACCTCATTCTTTTCAAAGTCAGATCGCTTCTGGTTTATGATCTGCTGGCGGAGCTTGCGATTCTCTTCCTGGAGTGTGTTAATCTGATCTTCCGACCAACTGAGGCTCCTCTTCTTCTGCCGTAACGGGGCTGGCTGCTCAATTTGCGGGAGGAAAGTTCTCTCCGCAAAGGGCGGCGGTGGTAATGGCCTCATCCTCGCACCCTCTGCTTCTATGCTTGTGGCCAAGTTGGGCCCCGTTCTGTTCATGACTTGTACCTCATGCGCTGGCGACTCTCTCCACATCACGTGATCTTCGTTTTGCGTTATGCGCGTGATCTTCGGAGGCGAATGGATGCTATGGCGTACAGATTGGCACCAAGTAGCCAGAACCGTCACTACACCCCGGATGTAACGGAGCAAGGCCTTATAGCCTGGCTCGGTGGGAACCTTACCTTCAACGCTTTGGCTCCAACGAGACATGGAAGCCGGAGCCATGAATTTGCTTCTTGTTGAGACCAATGCCCATACGCCCCGGTAATATACAATTCAAAGGCAAAAACACCTGGGTCCGGGATTATTACCTAAGCCCGGGCTCGGGTGTAGACTAGTGACACATAGACGAATTATACTAAAGCGCCTCCGTCCTCATCAGAGTTCCTAGGTGTTAGGCAAGTAATCGACCCATCTAATTCAGTTTTCTCATCTCAAATCTGACACTCAAACACTATGAGGACTCTATTTATCTCTCTCGTGCTAGTCGTCGTCAGTAGTATATTCTAGTTGTTAGGATTTCTCAGGAAGATGCCCGAACCAGAGGAATCTTAACAATGCTCATCGAAATCCCACTATTGCAAACACGTCACCCAATGCCGATCTTTCCAAGCGTGCCGGATATACCAGATCTTAACGTACCAGACGGGATTGAAGACCTCGCCTCCCGGGTTGGCTCTCACCTTACTTCCCGTGTTTCAGAGCTGGCTAGTAAAGCTACGGGTACCGTTGAACTCGGTCTTAGCACCTTTCCCAAAGCAATCACATTGGGAACCGATGAGCTGTGTTTTGTTAACCAAAGTGATCACGCTGATTGCCGAGGAATTCCATCCGACGTCTCACTTCTATTCCCAGATACAATAAACGACTTAGTTGATGTGAACATTCCGATGCTGTCTCTCTTGCTCAAGGTAAATGTCCGGTCGTGTCTCATCGCTGCGTTGGTCGGTAAAATAATGGGCATACTCGCTGCACGCTTTGTTGTGGGCCTCAAAGTCCTGTTCCTAGTACCTAGTACCTAGATCCCAGGTCATTATCGAGGTTTTCCTAAGTCTAGTTATCTTAGTTCCACTGCTACTAGCCACGGTATTCACTTCGTCAGTTCCGGTGCTTCTCCGTAGCCTAAGTGTTTTTAAAGTGTCAAACGGACAACTGGTCTGGTCTATGCCACTTTCACTTGGGCTAGCAATCTATTCTGTTAGGTTATATTTCTCAACTCACTTCATCTAACTAGACAAGCATTATAGTGAAGTACACCCGAGTCGAGGAGAGAGAAGCAGTCTACAGCTGGCTGAGACAGTATTGTGTGATAAAGGTCGATAAGGTCACTTTCAATAAACACAACTAGAGGTACTTAGTCACTAGAGATACTATCAATTTGAAACTAGTATTAGAGTGTCGTGCATTTTTGTCACTAGATATATACATTATATATCTTTATTCTCAAGTCTCATAAAAAACTCTACACGCGTAATACCAAAAAGACACAATAGTTACCTATATTTTATTTCAAAGATACTCAAACAGAGTCCTATTAAACTAACTCATTCCCTTACGCAACCTTTCTAGCATAGCCTTAATATCATTAACAACTAAACTTATACTCTTAATCTTAGTCCAAATACAGCTTATAGTATACTAGCTTTCACTCAAGCTCGACTCTATCCTACACACTATAACCTCGATTCTATTAAGGCAAAAGCAGGTCATAATAAGAAGACTATACTATATCAGCTTCTATTAACTATGTATAAAAGATAGTTACCTTTTCAAGTCACTCTAAGACTCTCTTACTACTGGATCCGACAGATCAAAAGGATTACACATCATATTCGCAGCTTGTCCTATACTAATGGGTTTAGAAGACACCTCGGGTCCTAGTTATCCCTAAGGAATGTCGAGATCCCACGTCCATTCTTCCGAGAAAAGCCCGTTACCTAGTGTAAGATGTTCTGGGCTTGCTTTTGGTAGCCTGTCCCCTGGCAAAAGGTTATGCTCCCACTGGTCGATAATATCCATAATTCGGGAATTACACAACCGTAAAATATCCTCATTTACGTTCAGTCAGATAAGTTCAGAGCGCAGTATATAATACCAACACACACCTCTACTAAGGTTTATACTCAACAGCACAGTAGAAACTGATCTCTAGAGACTTATACTAAAAACAGAAACAGCCACCAATGTAAGCCTTATGATTTTCCTCGCCTTTCTAGTAACAATAAGCCACGCTACCAACCACTACTCGCCTCTATGCTTCTCTAAGCCGTCTCTTCCGCTTATCGCTGGTGTATCCAACGTCTCAGTTGTGTGGGTTTAAAAATAGCCAATGTGCACAGCCGAGCTGACGCGTCACTCCCAGCAACGACAACCCTTTCGGGCTCACCTGTGGCGTGCACCTCCATTTCTCCGACCCCACATTTCGACCTCTCAGGTTCAAGTTCCAACAAGATTCATGCTACGGCGGGGAGGCAGCCAGCTTTCTCCTTCCGACCGGAGTTCCTAATGGGGATGCTTTTGTTACCTGGTAAGCAAGAAATGCATCTAGAGTAGCGGCACTAATTAAGGATGTAGGAAATGCGGGGAGTTTACCCAGACATGCATCCATGCTGTGATTTCCCAAGGCCTAGGAGACCGGAATCTTCCCGCGGAACTTAAGGGCAATATCAATTGTACAGATTTACCAGGTGTGAATGGAAACACTACAATGAATTCCTCACTTGATAGGCCCGTGGGAGGAACAACAGCAATCACTACAGCGTCTGTGATGACAGACTTGCTGCCAGTGACCACTGCGGCCACGACCACCGATACTGTGAGGACAACCGCACGACTGGAATCCAATCTTGGCGATGAAACCTCTCAGAATACAAGAGGAGAAGGGGGCTTTGCCCAGATTAACAGCACGACTCGCTTGTCCATCCCTACAGTTGCTCTTAGCTTTCTTACTGTTACACGGACAATCACGACACTACTAACTACTACACTTACTACTACTATGTAGAATTTACCACTCCTGTTAAGACGTTAGATCAGCTCGTAATTTCGGCCAACTCTCTTTGTATTTTGTCTAGGTATCAACGGGAACTTATATGTTACTTATTGTATCCTATTTTTGTTTTCTTACGCCCTCCCCTACCGAATGCTCTAAAATGAAAGAGTGTCATACCAAGTCTGTGGGAGGGACTTTGTCAAGCTATGGTGTGCGTCCTTTGTTATGTTGATAGCTAGAACTTTATAACCAAGATGTTTACAGTGAGCACTGCCGTGAATCAGTTAACATTTGATATCGATCTCAGTGTAATCCTATTTAAGGCGTAAGAGTACCTGGAAAACCCTTCTATGACCGACAGGTTGGAGTAAAATGGTTCATACTTCATTTTGTGTGTCAGTCTCTTGGTACCCTTTTCCTTGTATGTCCGGCCGTTGTAGTGAAGACCAAAGGCCCTGACCATACGTTTCTCCCTTGTCTAAGTTGCCCGGAGTAAAGAGAGTTGGGATAGGATACATCTCTTGCTGGAACCACAGTTAGAAAAGTTTGAGCTGTAGTAATTACTTACTAGTTGAGCCGAGGTTGGTGGCCAGGCGGGCTGATTAACAGTGTCATATAAGTATACAAGTTCACCCCTTCGCATCACTACATATATCTCAAACCCACACTTCTTGTGGAGTTCATCTAGCTTCTTAATAACGGTTTTACGACGCTTCAATCTTTTCCGCCCTTCAGACTTAATGCGCCTTTGGTGTTGTAATATCTGTCTCTTGATGATATTGGTCCGAACACCGTGTTCTGGTACTGGCAGCTTTACAGAGGATGATCTATCGTCGATAGTATTTTTTGCTGTTGCATAGTTCTCCATACTGGTAAGTTGTAAAATGCGAGAGTTTGAAGTCGCTCTGAATTACATCATATAAAATGAACGGAAATCTCGAGCTTGTGTATTTGGCTATTTGTTCTGAAAAGGTCAAAGTTAGCGCTATCTCCTGAGGGAAGTGCATCGCCTCTTTCTATTATTAGTTTTAGGCTGAGTGTGTTTATTAGATCTAGCTGCTTCGGTCTAGGTAGCCAGTGGATACGTAGCGACCGAGGGCTGGCTAAAAGGGACCGCAATATGTGGATATTTTTAGCCGGCCGGAACAACACGAGTAAGTGCCCAACGCTACATGGCAAAGTGCCCCCTCCAACGGAAAACACATGTCCATCACGCCTGCTCCTTGCCCTCCAGACTCCGGGCTCTGGATGCAACTGTCAAATGGATCCCTACGGGTGGTGCCCAAAGAACCATCACATAGGGACATATATGTCTAGCCCTCGCTGTTAGCAGGAAAGTCCGGTTGATCAAGGTCAACGTTTGTTTCCATCGTCTTATTACGTTCCACGGCACTTCGCACGGGAACCCACTCCACCCACAGCCAGTCCTTCCACATCAGCTGCAATAGTCACCAGAATGCCGCCGACCTATGTCATGCAAAACACCACTGTGAACGATATTGTCCGCTTCGGCAGCCACATAAGGCAGGTCTACTTTAGAGAGATGAATTATGTTCTTCCCCCGCCCATCAAACATCTGTTGGATCCCCAAGAACTTTCTTCTATCTCTCGATACCTTTTTTCCAGCGACGATGAGATTCTTTCAGCATATCAAGAATGCCTCAGTCGCAACCACGACTTCTACTTCGGAGTGCGGCAGCACCTGATGGCCATGTTGCAGGCCTGGGACGCTGTCATCGACGAGAAGCATCGGTTCGACGTCAACGGCATAGCCGGGGGCAACGAACAGTTCATGATTCTTTTCCTCCTTTGCGTGGAAACTATCTCTAGCAAGGTCAAAATTGGAGACCTGAACTCTTCAACACTTATCCCGCCTTCTATTCTCATCAATAATGAGGACTCGGCCGACCACGCTGTAGGCTCTGACCTACAACGTTTCGGACTCGAGAATACTACATCAGAGCATGTAGAGGCCCTGGCCTTATCCGAATCTGATATCAGCGACCTAGAGAGCCATTTCGAGTTTGACAAAACCTTCGTCACAGATGACGAGGAGGAAGAGAAGCTCTTCTCTCTTTTAGCCGATGACGGGGAGGCATTTATAGAGATGCTATTGACTCCTGATTCTGAAGATCAGTCACCCAGCCCTCTATTTTTGGATAATGATCCGGAGGAGTTCCACCCGGACTTGACTGTATCACCGCTAGATGAAGAGGATGATTACAGTGATCTGGTTGATTTTAGCGAGGAGACTCGAGATGACCAAGAGTCTACATCTAAGGGCTTGAGGGACACAACCTTAGGGGCACAGATAGTTACTAGGAGCTGCCTCAGAGCTACTGAGAAAGTCGACCCAAAGAAGCGTAAGTTTGTTGAGACTCAGAACGGCCGGGAAGAAGATGGGGGTAACAGGGCTCAAAAAAAGACTCACACGGAGATTCCTAGCTCTTCTGGTCATGGAAGAGCCTTTAAACGCTAGGAATAGTAAGACTCACTGCCGTATGTGACCATCCAAAGTGATAGAGATTGTTGACATTTTTGGGTTCTATAAATATACACTATGACTGGATCTAGTGTACTGTCCGTACCGTCTTCTTGTTTGTACTCAAATTTGTATTTATTATATCTGTAAGTCTTTTAGGTACCTTGCAATACATAGGTTGTTTATTAGTAATCTAAAAATGTAAATCTTGTGAATGAATTTAAGATAGAGTTGTTTATAATAGCTTTGTGTACATAATGTTGTATAACCTCTCATTTGAGACCTACATACTGATATTATTACTCCTCATATATCTAAAACTAAAGTTTACTATTTATAGTAAAGCTTTATGTACCAAACCTGGTTGCTGTTGACTTAGAAAAGATGGTGCCAGGATCCTGGAATAGTAGCTGTAGTCCTCGACCATGGTCTGGGCTACACCATACCAGCTTCCCGGCAGTATATAGTATATCTTAGACTATTAAATACTCTCTAGATTCCCTGATAAATGCTCTCTCGTTTCTTAACGTTATAGAATTCTCATCCTAGTTATATACCAAGTATAAACCAAGCTGCTATGTATATTCCGGATATAAGAACTGGAATAGCCAGCGGTTCAACACGTCACGATCGCCAAAGGCCTACAGGCAAGAAAGTAAGGGCAAAGCTAAGCCGAAAAATGTCTACACCAGCTCGTAGCTCTATAATAACACGCAAAAGAGCATCAAAGGAAACTATTAATAGTATTTCTTCTAGACTTGTTCGAAAAGATGCACTGGCCTACTTTATCGAGCATTGTGAAATAGCTCTGGCGGGTTGGATTACTGTTGTAAGCACAACCACACTTCCCGAGAATGTTACCAGCTCGGATCCAAGGATCATTACAGTATTTAAAGAGCTAGACAAAATCATTTATGGTCAACAAAGTACGTTGATATTACGGAGGTTTGCTACTATCCGGCTACTAAGTGTATTTGAGTTTCTTGAGCGTGTGGTCAGCTCTGACCACCAGAATGGACGGATAATGCTCAGGCCTGGTTATGGTGTTTCGAGCGTTGTAATGGACATCTATATGAACTCATAAGAACATACAACATCCAGGGCAAAACTTCTGGAACGCACAAGATTTGCCAGGCGTCTGAGAGAGCTTTTGGTATATTCACTATTCTTCGTTCTTTTCTACTCAAACGCAGCTGAGACATTCGCGTGTGTCCCCTCTTCCTTTTTTTCCGCGCAGGCTAACTTCAGTTTTAGTAATAGATCCTCGGGGCTAAATATGGTAACCCTGAAGCTCGTCGCTTGTCACATTGTAGAAGCTGCTCCTCGTAATCTCGTCACCGCCTGCAAGCAATTAGCACAGATCGCAGCATCAGTTATTCAATACGGGCAGACTTATGACCCTAAGACCGTTGCTGATGAAGTAAAGCAGTTTTTGGGGGTCGTTATGAATTAGTCTTGGTTTTCTTCTATTATAGATGTATGTTTGTGTATGTGCTGATTTCCTTTTCTAACTTAGTAGCTCTTTTGGAATACTGAATAGTTCTGTGACTAGATATTTACAATACAGTATCACCTTGATGACTTGTAGCTATACTTTATATGTCTACTATATACTTAGACTCTAACATTATAATTTGACCTCTTGGTTAGCTACAGAGTACTGTACTTAATAAACTAAACTTCCTCGCTGTTTGTTGTATTTGTATACCTCACTAAACTGTTTAGCTGTCCTTAGCTGCTGTTCACCGGCGCTCACTGCTGTTAGCCAACTCTGTTCACAGCATTTCCTAGCTTGAGTTCGCTGTATTTCCTCGCGTCCTCCCGTTTATCATAGTAAAAAACCCAAACGTGGCTTTGTTGCTGATCATTTGCAGGACGACCGTAGGATCCAGGGCATAGGAACGCGACTGAATGATAATACCGACGTCCTGGATTTGGGTCAGCGACCAAAGTCCGGGATACTGGACGTGAGCTTCAAATATCAGTACCCCGGATACGGGTATAACAAAGCCTCTATGAACTATCTTACTTTAGAGAGAAATGCTGCGTAAGCGCATAATATCCTAGTGCTAGAAAGTTTAGTATCTCAACCCCAGAAGTAATGGCTGATGAGTCCAGTCTCCCGGCTACAGGGCCCACGACATTCATTACCCGGCTTGAGGGGTAAGGTAAAAGAGTGAGAGCCCCTATATATATTAGACTGTCAACAGTAGAACTTCCAGCTTCTAGTGACTACATCTGGAGTGCTCCAAGTTGTGCTTTCTTGTGCAAATTGAAGTGTGGCTCCTAACACCTTTCCTTGGCGGTATTCCGGCCATTACCAGGGACTCAAGACCAACTTTCTCCATGGATGAGCCTGGTGACCCCATGGAAATTGATGGTCCGGCTGATTTAGAAACGGATCAGAGTCGATCCTTAGCCTATGGCTGTGGTGGCCAGGAAAGCACGAAGACTTCCGATGTAGACCAGGCGATTCGAAGACACTGTGAGCTTCGGCCAATCGCCCTATTCGACCGTATTGTGCGGCCCAGTGTAACACACTTCTTCCTAGAGAATCAAGAGCCCATATTTACTGCCTGGGTTACATTACTTAGAATGACAACTATCCCAATGGATGTCTCGAGTTCAGATGAGCGAATAATATCAGCATTCAAAATCGTAGACGAGGCTCTCTCTAAAGATAACATATTCTCTTAGCTCGCATACATTCAGCTCGTCCGTATGTTTAGGTCTCTTGAAACCCTAGTGTCTCGGGACCGAGAATGTGGCCGGCTTCATCGTGAAACTAGTTATCCCAACACAAGCAATGCTCTGGATATTTATATGAGTGCCCAAAGCCATACAAAATTACCTACTTTACGTAATACACTTTTAGGAAGGAGAAGAACTGGTAAAATATGGGCAAAATTATCTGGCCCGTCGCCGTTTTTTCTACTTGTGTATTCAGATCAAGTTGAAGATATAATGTAAGCTCAACTTGATAATATCCTGGCTTCCACACTTACAAAATTATAGAAAAGACTCGAGAGGTTTCGAAGATATGAAATTTAGTATTATAGTGTCTGTTATAGTTCAAAGATTACCTATAGAACTGGTGCAGGCGACTGTTGAGCTGGCTGAAACTGCTGAAAATACTGCCTAAGTTAACTATAGTAAACAGTAAATGTGAGTCTATTCTACTGATAAATAAGAGAACTACTAACAGTGACTTGATTCTCTACCTTACACTCCTCTTAATCTCGAGTCTAGCTTTATAAGTATGTTACTATCGATATACAATATGTCTCAGTATAGCTCGGTTCTAATAACAGAGAACGTAACTAGAACAAAACCCAGTCATTTATTCTAAGTACTTAACACAATTTTGGGCAAATCATGAGTTTCAATTCCAGTAAGCTTAGAGAAATTGTAGGACTGCATAGTTCTAGGGGTGTACTGGTGCTATTCTGTAGTTGATGGGATAGCCACTAGAGGCTGTTGGTGAAGGTGTCTTGCGCCCTATTGTAATTATACAACCTTGGTCCTAGAACCTCGGTCTGAGTCTATCTGTGTATGCATATTGTCTCTTTGAGAGGCTTTTGATGCCTTGTTCCTGCGACGACTACACCGGCGTTTCCCCAACTTTGCGATCCTCAGCAGGGCATCTTGCCGTCTCTGCAAGCTGGCAGTGAGATGCGCCACCTGGTCATAAGCGTAGGCTTTCTCGTTCTCAGTGCCCGCCTTCATGATCTGCGCCTCTTCGAAATCAACAACCCAGAATGCATTTTCGCACCAATGCACGTTGTGCAACGTCAAGTCGCCCAGGTGTACGCCAAGTTGGCGGATCAGGCGAACCGGGAGAGCAAGCATTTCCTCCAGCCTAGCTGTCTCAAACCGCGGCATTCCTTCTTGGATCATCGCGATGCCCCCAATGTCGGACAGTAGAATAGCCCTGGAGCCGTCTATTTCCGCAAGACCAAGGAACCTCGGGACGACCATCCCTTGCAATGGCCGTAGCCGTTCGTAGGCGAGAATCTCATTATCGAATGATTCTCGATCGTGTTTCTCCTTTTTAAGTATGATGTCCCTAGGCAAGCCGACAGACACGTCCTCTAGGCGCAGCCGAAGAACATGTTCGAAGCATAAATCAGGCGGCAGGCAAACTGGCCCCCCATGTCCAACCACAACAGTTGACTGGAATTCGAATGTATACTGTAAATTGCTTAGTAGCAGTAATAAAAGTCATTGGCGGAGGCTTACCTTTCTGTCCATACTGTGTGTCGGGGCGGCCTCTGGGCACAGCCATGGCGGAGATTCGTACTGTAGGGCGGGGTTGACCGTCAGTTTAAGTATTTGGGCTTAGGGGCACGTGCACTCGTGACGCTTACTCAAGTGGAATATGTCTCAAATAAATTTCAACCCCATTTTATGAGAAAGTAAGAGAAGAAATAGAGGGTGGGAGGTAAAAATGAAAATACAACTAAGGAATTAAAACTTAGGGAGACTAACAATCTAATTTTTATACTTTCTGCTATCCCCAAAAGTTCGAAATACACCCGTTGCAAAATTCATAGCACCTTTGTGTAGGTGTGAGAATCAGTTTTGAGTTTTTCAAGCCGTGATTCGCATGCTAGAAATACGCCTGCCTGGCGACTCGGCAGGAGCTGAAATGAGACCGCGGCTAACGGCGGAATCTTATAGCATAGGAATGCCATATTCATAGGAAGAGCGCGGTCAATTAGAGACCTTTGATTCGGTGATGACGTAAGGTTCTGACGCGCCCAGTCAATTCCACTTCGACCACAGCTTCATCCAAACTAATTACTGAACCGTGTCTGGACTTGAACGACCGTTATAGTAGATCTTACACTGCCGATACGAGGACCACCACTCTACTCCCCCATGCCAATCAAGCTCGAGCCACATTTGAATGCCTGTCGTTGAAGGTTGTTCCTGACTGAGTTCAACACTGGTCACACAAGGTCCGTCTGCTGACGAAACAAAGCCCAACCATAGCTTTTGGTTTGTTGTAGCCCTCAAAGAATGGCCCAACGAGTCCAGTCGAATCTGTCCTACGCTCGCATGATGCCCATCGGAGTATAGCAGGATAAGGCCGGTTATGACGACGATTTGCTCCCTCTGACGTCGGCAGGGAGTAATCTCGACCACATCATCGAGGTCCGCCGAGTTCCAGGCGTAATATTCCCCAAAACTGGATTTTGGATGAGGCGACATTGACAACCCACAATGTGGACGTCCTCCAGGACCGACTGGTTGAGGTGTTTCAAAGCCTAGGGTACCAACGCCAAATGAAGACATCTCAAAATAAACTAAACTGGGAGTTTTTCTTGGTCGATCCAGAAGGGTCCAAGTACAGTGTTCGAAATCAGGTTTCGGATGCACACCCAGGATGTAAGTGCGATTCTTGTTCGTCACTAGCTGTACAGAGTTAGTTTGATAAGTCATCGAAGGTGGAGAACAAACCATCAGCGACGTCGGAAGACCTAAGAGCCCTTTGCACTTCCACACCTCCTTCACTACCTCGTTTTTATCGATCGGCATGTAGAGCCACATGACAAATTGTTCTGGAGCTCGCAGGTTTCGGTAGAACTCGAAACTCTCGCCGTTGGTGTGAGAATGTAGTGTAAAGATTCCTTGACTCCAGCAGACCGAGTAGCCTGTGGTGTTTGGATCGTTCCACCTCAACACCGACATGTGAGAAGGTTCCCTCCCGGAGTGAAGACTTTCGAACCGAACCTGCTTTTGGGGTGGTCTGGGGAGACCCCATGCTATCGTCGGCGTTACTGCGCCTTCACACTCAACGCTACGCAACTTCAAGCCCTACTTGCCGGTCAGCCAAACTTGACGGCCTGTAAAGGTCGTTTGCACTTACATCACTTGTCCATCTCAACAAGGTATTAGCGCCGTCAAGGGAGACTGTTCTCCACCACTTATCGTGGTGCTGATCAGCTTCGTAATTATTAGAGGAGTTGACAAACACCAATTGCTGGATACCAAGATGGTCCTCGGCAATGCAAACGGTATCGATTGACGTCTCCAGGCCCGGATCGAATATCAATTCCTCCCTAGAGTCTTGGCTCTTATTCGTAAGGTAGGAGATGTATCGAATACCCTCGTACTCGATATAGTGAGCAAAAGTTTTTTCGGAAAGATTCGCAGAGCAATCAACAGTCTTTTTCATTGTACAGATTTGAGTGGCATACTGTACAACACATTCGGAGAGGGCGGTTTCGTTCAAGTGGTAAGAAGCAATTCGCTCGAAGATCTCCAGAGGCAGACCACCAACTTCTTTCTGGAGGATGGAAGCGAACCAGGTTCTAAACCAGCGGGTACGTCGTTCGCACGCGCATGGTGAAGGCTCAAATGTAAACGCGGTAAACTTGAGTAACTGCACCAGGATTGCGGGGTCCGTGAGTCGAATGCACTCGGTGTGGCAGCCGGCTGCTTTCTCATCATGCCAACATTGTCCACGGCACTGGGTGTAGGCGCTATGCGAGAGATAATCAATAAACTTCTCGACACCGTAGCTGTATGGCAGAGAAACTTGAGCGCATTTCCTGACTGTGGAAATTAGAAAACCATGATAAAAACATCGTTCGGCACTTACCAGCACTAATAGTATCGCCATCACGGAGTCGAAGGCCGCAGATACCACACCACTGGGAGACACAGATGTAATAGACCATAGGTAATGGATGTTGCTGGAAGCTGCTTTGTCTTCTTCTTCTTCTTGTTCTTCCCTTTTTTGACGGATGGAAATGGGAGGTGGGAACTAGGTATGTTTAAATACTAAAGTGGGTGGGCCGGCCACGTCAATGGTTTGCACTAGTGTCTCGGAGAAATGTTCGTCCAGTCAGCATAACGTACGTTCCACCAAAGGCAGGGCGGTATTACATCAAAGACACGTTACAGCGCATTCGAAAGGCGGAAAAGATAACGCCAATGGTGTATGGAAAACCGCAAAATCACGTCGACAGTAGATAGGTATCTAGACGATTACACGAAATGATTTCTAAGGAAACATCGCCATATATGAATTGTGAGACTGTTCTGAATTGGAAAATTACATACACAAGATGAAGAAAGGGGCCGTGTCTAAAATGTTGGAAACTCAGTTTGTACTCAGTGGAGCTATTCCGTTCCTCGAATAAAAGAAAAAAGGAAACAAAAAAAGATAGCAGAACAAAGAAAAGGAGGGGACAAGCATTCTCCATCATGAAGGCCAGTTGTATGACCTGAAATCTAGGTTCATAGTATTGCTGTGCCATGCATAGCATGCCTGCCCCCTCTCGTCTCTTGCCCCTCGCCAATTGTTCGGATCAACCCTAAACTCCTTGCCCCCGTGATCAAACCGCATAAGTCCCTTCCGATAAGAAAGGGATACAACAATGGGTTCCGTCTGCGAGCTACGTGGTGGATGCTGGCTAGGTCCGCCAATATCTCTCTCTACAACCTCGACTGGATCCGAGGTTTGTAGCGGAGGGTTCTGAGAGTCTTCCTGTTTGGGTTGCGTCTCGAAAGCCTGGGTTTCGACTGTCTGGTAGCTTCCTTGTTCGGGTTGCGTCTCGAAGACCTGGGGTTCGAATGTCTGGTAGCTTCCTTGTTCGGGTTGCGTCTCGAAGACCTGGGGTTCGAATGTCTGGTAGCTTCCTTGTTCGGGTTGCGTCTCGAAGGCCTGGGATTCGAATGTCTGGTAGCCGACTTCTTCGGGTTGCACTTGTGAAGCCATGGGATAGTAACCGCTCGTCCCTTGTGGTTCGGTATGTCGCCCGGACTGCTCTCGCAAAGGTTCCATTTCATTCTTGACCAAGGTCTCAAACTGTGCCCATTGTTCCTCTCCGTAGGGGGTTCGTACTTCAATATAAGCTTCCTTGTCGCCCCGTGTGTCGTATCCAAATAGAGGTTGAAGTGCGCGAGTGGAAGCGGTTACCACCCAAAGTCGAAATTTTGATCCGTAATAAGTGAGACAGAAGACTGAGGAAAGGGAATATCGGTCCATCGCCCGAAGGGTTTTCGCCTCCGCGTCATCTTCGCAGACTTGGATAGGCCCCTTAGTAGCACCCAAACGTTTGCCTTCCCCGGTCATCACTCTCACCAACAATCCGGGTTGTCTCAGTCGCATAACCGACTGATCGCATCGCAATCGGCTTCTATCCGGCGAGTATTCGGAGCAAACGAGGAAGCCCTCGATGACAGGAAAGGATTGCTGCAGCCTATACGTCCAGTAGGCGACTGCCGTATACTCCATGTCATTGTCATAAATATCTTGATAGAGGACATCCTCTATCAATACTGGATAATTGGACTGAACGTTGGTCATATTGCTGAGGTTGATGGAGAAGATCGATGCCTTGAGAAGAGAATACAGTTTTCTCATATTCCTTGAAAGGAAGACTCCTGCTTTTTGTATCTGTTCGGTTAGACCTACAGCCCCGTACTTCTGTATCAACAGGAGATAGAGTCACACCCTGTGTTGTTAGAAAAGGTAGCAGATGTTTTTTCTATTGTGGCCAAGGCCGACAGCATCCAATGGCAAAAAGGCAAGAAAATGAGCTGTCAAAGTGGATTGTCCTTGCTGAACGTACGTTCCGTCCGTGAAGGTGTGACACACAAGGATTAGCCCACCCGCGCCGAGGCACCGCTGAGCCGGCTGCTGACTATTGTTACAAGACGGATGTAAGAGGTAATATTGAATATTAGGTGATCGCACCATTTGAATTAGCCGTACACCATTACGAAGAAGAAGGATCCGGATGCACTAGACGCTGTCTTCCGAGAACAAGCTGCTGGGGTATGGGGACGTGGAGACAAAAGGAGCTAGCTGTGTACTGCGCATGCGCCTCAAAGCCAGCAGCAATGGTCCCACAGGAGAGTAGTTTTTGGTTGGAACCCCGCTTCTCGGTTATTTTGTGACCTGTCCACAGCTTATCTGTTGCCAGCCCCCGGAGACAAATTCTACGTCCATCTTTGGCATTCAAAGTCTGTGTCCATCTTTGGTCTGCCTCTAATCTATCGCCACTTCTGACGCCGAGTCTATCACTAGCGCCGAGTCTATCACCAGCGCCGAGTCTATCACCAGCGCCGAGTCTATCACCAGCGCCGAGTCTATCACCAGCGCCGAGTCTATCACCAGCGCCGAGTCTATCACCAGCGCCGAGTCCTGGGAACCACTCTCTCCTACATCGTCCTTGGCCTAGATTGGTTATAATTGCTGCTTACGACTAGTTCTCCTATTTACTGCGCAGCATATCTATCTTATTAAAACTAGGACCACCCCTCTCGTCTCTCTGTCCTAAATGGTGCCACTGCTGGTTTACTCTTTGGCCTCGGAGTCCGCCGCTGCGACCAGATCCCTCAGCGGTTTAGGAGACCTACCCGAAATTTCACTTCTAGGCGAGGGTCCGGCATTAAGTATCTATAACGTAATGAAAAGAGTGAACCCCCACGCGGAAGACGGATCAACTACACCATCTCTGGTCGAAATTTGTATCAACCTTGAGGATAGTTTAGTGGAAGATCGTGCTGGTCCACCACGGTGCTATCTGTAGGCTGGCTAGGATGTTCTCACTAGAAAACAGGGTGAAACCCCTAAGTAATTATGCGAAGAAATATTTATCCGAGTTGGAGCTAAGTTATTCCTTGCGCTTCGTATGGCAAATGCGAAACTCTGCGGTAAATATGTATCAAAAGACTATCAACCCCTGTAGCTGTTATTTGATCTTTCGGTGGCTGAGTAGTGAAAGATTGTGTAGTTTCTTTAAACTGTTGTGCTATTAGCTACAGTAGGTCAATACGTAGAGAAGTTAGTAGGTACGTCCTCTTCTTTTGAACCCGTAACTATTAGTGATGTGTTTGAATGGTCTAGAGAAAATCGGGGAGACGGCCAAGAAGCGAAACGAAAGCTTTGCAGTAATGGCTGCTACGTATGCAACTAGTAGCGACCAGCGACTAGACGTGACATACTAACCACTCCGGTAAGAGGTGCAACTTCGTGACGAGGATATACGTCGGGCTGAGTAGCGACATTACTGCGAACAGTAGGTGTACGATGAGTCACCAGCTTACGACGAGACGCGACTTTACAGTGAGCAACACCTTGTTAACGGGGAGCGGCTTAAGAACGGGTAACGCCTGGATAACGCTAGTATTAGTGGTATGACCAGCGTTTTCTTGTAGTATATATGTAGTATTATAAGGAAAATAGAGTTAGGGGCTACTATTACTATGACTTTCCTATATGAGTAATCCCCGATGATCTATTGCTTTATGAGCTTGAGTATACTGCTAAGTAAACTCTAGCGCTTTGCTGATAAACTACTTAGTGTGTATTTGGAGGTCGAGGGGGGAAAGAGGTACCTCGTTCTCCCTAACTTGGTTACGGTCTGTATTAAGGATGGAGACACTATGAGTCTATAGGGACTATCTCTAGAACTGATTAAGGAGATGCTGGGCTAGGAAACTTCCTATGCGATTGCGGGTAGTCCTGCGTGAGAGCTGGAAGTTTAAAATGGTATTATCCGGACTGTGTGTGTAACTCTTTTGATATCTAATAATCTAGAAGAGGACGGGTAGCTGAATTTGAGTATGGGAATGGATGAGGGTATGGTAATTAGGCGCTGGCTCTATACGTGGGAAGGTTTATCCTATTGATAAATGTGTAAACCCTCGTGCTATTATTCCTCTATGATCCGGCTGCTATCACCGATGAATATTAGTACCTATTTGTACTCTAATGTTTTAAATCCCGTTGTGAATTTTAATTCCTCCCCCTTATGTTTGCCTTTCTTAACTAATGTGACTGACCGGTAGTTCTGCTAGTATACTACCTGTCCTCGACCGGTTGCGCTCTCTGGTGTCTCGGCTCCTTTGCTGAAATCGATCGTCTTCTCCTTATCTGAGTTGAGCTTTTGAAAATCTTCGAGGGGTTAGTATGTTTCCAGTGGTTTCGATGTGATTTATACTATTTGGCTGTATTTTAAGTCGCTAAGTAGTAGCGCGCGCGGAACGTAGACTCCTTTAAGATAAATCTAGATTGGATAGTAGATCGAGGATGTTTTTGAGCTCGTATTATGGTATAAGTGATGCTTGATGTAGGAGAAACATGAGGTTGTAACGCTTATAAGTATAAAGTACAGCGCGCGAGATAACAACATCTACTATTAGACCTTAGAGGTGCGGGGCATGAGAATTCTTCTGGGTAGGGAGGTTAGGTATCTATGCTTTAGAGTTATTAGGTCGCGTGAGAAAGTACGTGTCTCCCTGACGTGCTGTCCCTGGGCGATTGGGTAAGAATTGATGCTTTATGTGTTAGCTATGTGGTATGATTAAAGTAGGGGTCGGTAGGACTTTCTTTGGATGAGACTAAGATTTATGGGTCTACCTATTTAAGTCCTATATCTTAGCGATTAGTTTGGAGATAGAAAGTTTTGAATATTTAACCTGTTCTTTGTGATTTGACCCCTAATTGGCCTGGGGATAGATTTGTGGGGTGTCTGGCTTAGATAAGGCTGCGAGATGTAGCGCTATAGTTTTAATTGGTTTGGAGATAGAAAGTCAACCTATTCTTCGAAATTCGAGCTCCGATTGGCCTAGAGATAGATTTATGGGGTGCTAGGCCTTAATGTAGCCTTAGGATGTAGTACTGTGGTTTAACTGGTTTGGAGATAGAAATGTGGATCCCGGCTTGGGGAAGCTGTGGGATTTAGTTCTGTGATTGTGATTGGTTTGGAAATAGTATTCTTGGAGTCTTTAGTGTGTCTACTAGCTGAGGTCTAGTCTGTTAGAACTGAAGTTAGTTATCTAAGTTGTACTTTATCTCTGATTGGCTTGGATATAGATTATAGCCTCTGAAGTATGACCTCCTGCTTGGATGTAGGTTTAGGTTGTTAATAGTTAAGGAGGTTAGGAGTAAGGTAAAGTAATATGTTTCTTGATAGTGATAAGTAGTGTTATTAGCTCCTTCTAATAGTAGTAGTGCTTGTACCCTTAGTGAACGTGCCCTTTCTTACTGTTCTCCTTAATTAGAACCTTAGGTATTGTAGGTCTCTGTCTCTGATATTGTGTATTTACTGGGTTATAGTTGCGGTCTCTAAAGTACTATTACCTTTCACTTTATTAGTCTCTCTGCGATATAGGTAGTAGAGGGAAAGAGTGGCATGGCTAACATGTGTCCTACGTAAGACGAACTCCGATGTAGAGAGCCTATAAGTCCTGATGCGTCGTTATAGGTAATAAGTGTAGTTAATATAGGCGCTCTGTACTTTTATACACTAGTAGTTGTGATAATGGCCTTAACTGAAAGGCTGTCTCGTGGAATATAAATCTAACTCTATATATAAGTTTAACGCCTTGCTTAATTGCCACTTCTCTTAAAGAAATTTAGAGCTAGCTTTTTGATTTAAGTTTCTCCTAAATTATTACTATGCCCTAAGAAAACACTATGTCGTCGAGCTTAGAGGAGAAAAAGTCGCCTACTGATAAGACTGTCTAGGTTATTATAAGTGAGATGCTAAGCTTAGATTCTTAGACTACTGTAGAATATGTTAAGAAGTGAGTTTTGTTATAGATATAATAGGTGATGGAATATTAATATCTCTAGGTGAATTGATGGGTCGAAGGAGATACTGGTAAAGTTAGTATACCTCTATTTGTAGTCTACTGATATAGTCTGTGATGGGATTAAACTTTTGTAATTATTACTTTGGGGATACTTTATCTGATATTATATGATGTGAAATGTGTAAACGAAGTAGCTTATATAAGATATCATATTACATTTTGTCCAAATTTATAGGTCGCTTATTCCCCGCTCCCGTCTCCTAATATAGTTAACACTGTACTGTACAGTATATATAGTATGGGCGTCTAAGATATGGATTTGCAGCTGGGACTAAATTCTAACTTAGATTTAACCTAGTTTACTTACCTTGAGGTAGGAGAGGTAGCTAAGATTTTGACTTAATCTGCTGGCGTTGTGGAACTGGCTAGCTGGGAAGGTAGTAGAGTGTACTACTAGTATCTTAAGACTGAGATATATGAGTAGCTTTATTTATATTTTAAAGATGAATATGTAAGGCTGATGAAGACGTTATGAAGTATTACTGATAGTTCTAAGGGAATAAAGATATTGTTTTAGATTGGACCTTTGTCTATTAAGTTAATTAAGAGGAAACCACTGTGTGTTCTAAAGACGAGGGAGTTAATTTAAACTGTAGAGGTTATTATGGCGCTAGATATAGTTAATATTTATATACCACTCCCTGTGAGACCGGTCCTGTTAAACCCTAGTAGTGGTGATTACGGCGGTGAAGAATATCTCGCTCTGCGAGTAAGTTATAAGTTAGATAAGGATAACTGTAGAATATAAGAAAATGTGGTCTGGTAGCTCGGAGTTTACTTAATTCTCCTGAGTGGAAGTGTACTTATGATAGAAGGTGTTATTGCTTTTCTCTTATAATAGTATGTCTGTGTTAAGGGGACCTTTAGCTAGGATGTGTACTCCGCCGTACTGATACTATTACTCAACTCGAAGGTATAGCTCTCTAACGTAACATTTTAGCCTGGAAATATAGGGACTGTACCTAGTAGTTATATTCTATTGTCCGGTGGTAACCTTAGCTCTAGGAGATATAATTCTCCGGGGTTAAGAATGGGGGTGGTGTAGCTTAGCGGTGGTATGGGAAAAAGTGGCTGGATGTGCGTGACCGCCGCCGGTGCGAGCTAGTGGAACGACTGATTAGGGACGGCGGGCTTAGATAAGGGAGGATCTTATAGCGACATAGTTACCTATATATATTCCCACTTTAATACCTCCCCTTCTCATTTGGGGTTGAGGGCTGTACGGACGAGAGGTTAACTTATTAAGTACTGTTAGATCTTTAAGTCTATATGGTGATATGGCTGAGCTACCTGCTAAGTACCCTGCTCTTCTAGTTGATATATGACTATTTAGTGGGTTGAATTATTCTTATTTGTTGATAACTTCTTGAGGTTAAAGTATTGTAAGTAGCTTAAGATGTATATAGGAGGATGACCTACTTTAAGTGTGATATGTTAATAATAAAAAGTGCTCTGAGTGTGAACTTGGTGGTTAGTATTGTATCTTGTGTTCCTTCGTAGATCCGGCTTTTGTTTTAGGTGCTAGTGTGATCGCCTTTTCTATATCTTCCCGTCCCTCTCGTATAAGTTATTGCTATGTGTAAAAACTGCTACTGCGGATAGGGTTTGCCTGTCTTAGAATCTAGGCTTTCTGCTGCTTCTTATAGGGTGGACTTTAAGAGGATATTACTGAAGAATTCGTCGGGCTGTGCGGCCTAATGGTGATGCTGATGCTGGACTGTGGGGCTAACTGTGACGGCCTTGGGAAGATGGAATCTAGCTGAAGTGGGTGTATACTAGAGACGATTTATTACTATCTTTTGGACGTCAGTTTCTAACTGTAGCTAAAGGTCCTTAACGGCCTGAAGGACCTGCTAGGGTTAGCTAAGACTGAAGTACTATACTATGGGTGAGTTATACTTCTTTTGTTAGGACTACTTCCTAGCTGTGGGTGTTAGTTAAATCTAGAAGTGTCTGTCCTAAATGTCGGCTTTACTCGGTACCTATTGTCTCTGTGTGGTGGAATGAAAGGAAGTGGAAATTGAAAGGTAGGAGCAGGGTTCAGCCGGAATTATAGGACATGTCCTACGATTCTGGGGTGGGTAATGTGTAGTTCGTAGGATATGTCCGATGATTGTGGGAATGTACTAATGAATGATAATAGTAGCTGTAGGAAAAGGAGGGGGTATTAGTTAGCTGCCTCATAAGAATACTTATGGAATTTAATCTATACCCTATTAGTCCGTGAGGTAATTTTAGAGTGTGTATATATATAAACCTCTGTTGTATGTCTTGTTACTAGAACGATACGTCTGGATATATCGGGCCTATTAAGAGTTCCTGTGTTATTACGGCAGCCCCTTGTGAGTATCTTGGATTGCCGTCCTTATCTGTTAGAAGTGATAATACTGTAACTATGATGGATGTAGATGCGGTTAATTTACTGGCTATTTATGCCGACCCTATGTAGATATACTGTAGGCAAAAGGTCTAGAGAAAGATAAATTAAGCTGGCTGTAGGCTCTTTTCTTTTTGGGCCTAATGGAAAAATCACTAATAGTTTCACTCCGACTATCCGTAATACGATGTTAACTGACGTGGTAAGATATGTAGATTAGGTGGCTGAGACTAAGTACTGGTCTGATAAAAGAGTTGATAAAAAGATCGATCGCTAAATTATCTATATGACCACTGTTATCGACGTTAAGTTTGAGTAGTATATATCTACGAAACGGCGCCATATTTATGTTCAAGTTGACTTAACGAAGGACTGAGTCTGTATAAGTGAAAATTGGTTGGGGTGTACCTAAGGGTAGTTACTATTGGACGATATAGTAACGGATTAGAGAAAGAACGTATTTCTTTTTAATAGTGTAGCCTGAAATTACGACTTATAGTACTAAGACCCTGTCTTATATCTCGCTGTAAGTTATAACTGATGTGGGTCTACTACGATAGTTAATGTTCCTGAGCCGCCCTAGCTGGTGACCTAGGTAGTGGTTTGTATTTAAGTATTTGAACTGAGTTGTTGTCTAATTCTAGATGTTTTACTGTGAAGGTTTAATCTGTATTAATCTAAGTACGATCTTAATGAAAATCCGCTCTGAATTAAGGTTCGCTATGTCCCTACCTGCTTCTCACTTTGCCGTTGATAGTACAGGCAGGGCGACCCTATGTCCTCCTTAAAAGTACTATATTTATTATATGTGAATGGACTGTGATATATTTTACTTGTGGCTATATTGTCCTATAAGCTGCTGTGTGGTGCTAGAAGTACGCTGCTATATAAAAACGGTGTCTGGTGATTATAATAGCTGATGATAAAAAGTTATTGCTATGTAGTAAGTGCTGGAAGCTGGGAATGAGAATTGATATGTTATGGGTAGATAAGATTAATTTTGAGTTATATAAGAAGTATACTAGTAAGAGTTAGTTATGATACTTGTGAAGAAGGGTGTTATAATAGAGTAGGGCTGTTAATTGACTTATCTCCTTATACTGATGCTGTAGTTCTAACTGCTGTGAGGAAAAGCTGCTGCTGCTACTCTGATCCCTTGTGGCTATGAATGAAGTCTAACTGTATAATAGGGAGCTCCTGGGGTGTTGTGGTGTTATTGATGATGTCTAACTACTTGAACTTTATTAGAAGATCCTTCGATGCTTTAGGTTTATGCGTTGATGTGTCTTAGAATGGATATAATACCCCTGTATATAGATAGCTAATTTTAGAATAGGCTTTATATATACTATTGAAAATGAGTTGGCCCGGTCGAAACGATAGGTGTCTACTAAGTATACACCCCTTACTGATATCTACGTTAGGTAGAGAAGTAGGCGTATGATCTTATTAACTTATTACTAATATCTATTTTTCTTTAGTATAGGAAGTCTTAGTGCCGATCGATATACGTATCTTAGTTATATATAGGTAAGGAGACTACCCTTATATAGAATTATGAGAGGTGACTTGTTTACTCGGCTGTAGTTATAGTGTGGGGAGTTTTATATTTGCCTAATATACCACACTAGTAGTCTCTTTGCGACTGGGGGGTACTGATATTAAAGGTAGTACGTAGGTATTATTATTGTACTGTACTTAATAGTCTCTGGAGAGTCTACTGCTAGTAAGGTTAGTATAGGTTGGGTAAGGGGTGATTGTATGCTGTATATGCTGGTAACCCTATGTTCGTTGCTTATTCTGATAGACCTAAGAGGTACAGGCTATGTCCTAGTAGTTATATTAAATAGTTAAGCCTGGGTGTGGTTCGTTGAGTCTAGACTGTAGGAAAGGTTAGTAGTTAGAACTACTAAATAAGATCTGAGCCCTGACGGTGAGAGGCTGAAGGCCACCCCTGTACTAGAGAAGTTCTAGGCTGGCCTAAAGTAGTCGTTCCTCTAGTATACTTTAGAGAAATAAAGATATGTTCTGATAGTTAAGCTGAGTAGGATAGTATTCTTAAAATTCCTACTTTTTTAGAGCTGTATTACTTAAGAATATATTACTCTTATGCTAGACTTTTAAATAAGAAACTAAATTTTCTTATTTCTTACCCTTTATATTGAGGTTAGAATACTCTATGGTTTTAGTTATTTAGAATGGGTATAAGTATAAAGCGTCCTTTAAGAGATCTCTTAGTTAATGACTACTGAGCCGGATAAGAGATAGACCTGCGAACTTGTAATTAAGAAGCCTAATGTTAATATAGGAAGTGAATTAAAGGAAAGTCCTGAGACCTAGAGAAAAAGGCTGAAGAAAATACCTAAATTATAATAGAGTTGAAGTAAAATACTTGTTAATTATCTGTGGATAATAAGGTACTATAAGATATGCTATATGTCTAGGGTGTTGATGATAAAGAAATTAATAGTATTCTGAATTAGTACGAGAACACTATTATAAATAAGGTGGAAGGGGTGCCGAATTATTTAAAACAGTCTGCTGTCTAGTTGATTACCCCCGAACTGCTGGTTGTACTAGTTGCTCTCCTGTAATAGTTAGTACTAAACTAATAAGTGCCTATCGAAACTAAGGCTCTTATTAGATTTTGGAATCTTGAGAATATATTTGGGGCCTTAGGAAGCTGGGAATATACGATAGATACTAAGGTGTTGTATTATACGCGCTATAGTGATAGTATAGTTACTATGGGGATTAAGCTAAGTATGTAAGGAAGCTCTAGTTAGTAGTGAAGGAGTTTGTTATTAGTGCTCTATAGGATATTGTGATAAGGAATAAATAAACTTGATTTTACTGTTTGTAATGTAGTGCTAATTACTTTAGTCTGTGTGGACTTATTTACCTTATGTAATAATAGTATCATTTGAAGTTGTGATGCTATACTGTAAACTGCTGCCTTCCTCCTCTGGAGGGATTTGTAGTGAAAGATGTTTAGGGGAAAGAGCCCTACGGTGTACGTGGTATTAAGGTGTTAGAGGTAATTAGGTCTCTAAGTATAAAACCCCCGGGCTGCCTCCTTCTAACTCACTGTTGGATTTCTTAAACCTACTACCTTTAATCTAACTGAAAGGTTAGCTACGGTTACTATATTCCTTCTATAAATAATGTCTTCCCTAGTATAAACCCCTAATATTATCGTTACTATAACTAAGGACGAGCTGAATATCTAAAAGGACCCTTGTGAAATCTTTGATAAGGTTTTTAAGTTGTTTTAGTTAGCTGAGGCTCCACCTAAAAAAAGGGTTGATGCTGAAACTGCTGAATGTATCTGAGAAGCTATTAGGTATAATTCTCTATAAGAGATAGAAGGTGAGCCTATTTATACAGTGAAGACTACTTTGCTAGTACTTAGTAGAGCTCCTATTAAGGGTGAATTCTAGTTCACCCTGCTCTATCTTACAGTATGGATGGGCTGTCCCGACTTAGTAAATAGTCTACTAGACAGTAGTGCTAATATTAACGTAACGGTTGTAGAAATATACGACGAAGAAAGTGACGAAGAGTATACATAATATACCCCTATTTTTCTAGCTATAGCAAACTGTTATAAGGATGTGCAGAGACTCCTTATTAAGAAGGAGGACGAAATTAGCTGTAGTATCTAGTGAATAAAAGTAAGTATAGTCCCTTTAATATTGTTAATAAGAATAATACAAACAGACCGATTAGGTGTACACTTTCCCTAGTGGAGTATAGGGATACACCGTTCCAGCCTCTATTTGTTAATATATAGATAAAGTACGCTTAAGTCGTAGTGACCTATATTAGGATCTATAGGCTAGGTATTTCTAAGAGGGAGCTGAATAGAAGAGAATATTAGTTAATGTTAAGTAGGACTAGAAGTTATGAATCCTATGGAAGTAAAGACTGATTATGAATTAGTCAGCTATAAATGAGTAACTATACGGGCTGTCTTTAACACTCTGTACCTTTTGAGAATGTAGAAGTGTTCTAGTTATTACAGAATTAGTGACGTCCTTAGACCCCCCTATTATATTATTAGCGTCCGGCGCGAGGCTTGATGCCCGGCGCCCGGTGTAAAGTTAAAAGTGTGATCTGAGGTGTCTGTCTAGTTAGGCGTTAGAGCGCCGCTGGGAAGTATACGTCGGACATCCACCATCTTTAGATAGGTAGAATAGGGATGATCAGGCTACATCAGGAGCCTATTTTTCAGTGTGGCCACTATATAGTGACCTTCATTTACGTAGCATTACCTTAGAACTTAATACGATAGATAGTGGGCCTATAACTCCCCAGGCTTAGTCCCTAGGCTGCTACGGGGATGTGTAATTATATACGAGCTATAAATATAAAAGCTGGTAACTCCTATAATGCTTATATACTGTCTTTCTCTTCTTCTATTTATACTTTAACTGTTAACTAAGAACCTAAAGACACTATAGAAAATAGTAGCTATTATCCTAAACTAGTATACTTTAGTATACTTTATAACTTCAATATTATCTTCGTTTACCTCAGTGCTATCTTCTATAATATGATCAAGTCTCTAGGATAGTATTTATGGTTTTATATTTTATGTTCCTCTACAGTTAGTAACGATAACTCGCTGTATTAGGTAACGTTAGATTGGACTAGTGGGCTTCTAAGTAGGTATATGATTGCTGGTTAGGATGAGATACTGTGGCTTAATTGTATTAGAATGGACGTCGACTACTCTCCGGATCGGCTAATCCTATGGACTCTAGGGCCTGGAATTACCCCTTTTAGTTACAACGGCAAACGGTTCTAGTTAATTCGATATATATATTATAACTTACCTGGTGTACGGAAGGAGATAATTACTATTGTGACGCTAAGCTAGGACTTAAGCTCCCTTAAGTTGTTGATGGATGAAATAAAAGATCAGTACGAAAAGCTTAGTTCTTATAGAGTTGCGGTGTATCGAGCCTTAAGTTCCCTAAGCCCTAAATGGGAATTAGTTGTATTGTAGTTGTGCGATATGTTAACTATCTCTATGAACGAAAAGTGGAAGTAAGAGGTCATTGGAGGCTTAAAGTGCTTTATAAAGGAAGAGGTATAGTATAGTGAGAACGGAATACCGTGGCACTACGGGCTCCTATTCTACAGCCAACCCGGAACTAGAATGATATCCTTTTGTGTAGCCTTAGTAAAATATTTCTATCTCTCGATTTATAATTTCAGCTTTGCTTCTTAGAATATTGATGATGAGACCCTTGTGAGGCTCTTTGATAAGCTGTTGTAGAAGTGTATGGTGGTTTTTGAGGATATTAATACCTAGTCTGTATCGAAGAAGTGTTTAAATAACCTTCATAGTTTATAAGAAACCTCGACTTTATCCGGTCTTATGCTTGCTGGCCTCCTGAGTACTATTGACGGCTTTAGTGTCTTAGAGGGGTGTATCCTAGTTATGATAATAAACTACTTTAATAAAATCGACGAAGTGATTATTAGGCCTGGAAGAATTGATATGGCGGTTGAATTTGAATTAGTGAATAAGGAAAGTGTAAGGCACTTGTTTTGATGTCTGATCGCCCCTGTAGAACTGTTCGACACAGAAGGAAATGTTTCGACTGTTGAAGTGGTGGTTAGTACCGACCTTGCTGAGGACTTTGCTAATAAGATCTGTGAAGGTGTAGTGTCTTAAGTAGAGTTGTAGGGGTATCTAATACGGAATAGATATAATCCCTAAGACGCTATCGACGGGGTTTCAGTATGGATAGAAGAGAAGAAGTAGCCCCCGTCTGTTGAATCTGTGTAAGATAAGAGAGGTTGGGCTGAGAAGTACTTTAGATGGTTATGACTTTTCCTGGCTGTATGTATCGCTCTCATTATGTCATTCAGAACGTATCTAAATAATTGATTTCAACGCTGTACTCGGCGTTGTGTATACGGAGGTCCACCTTGCCTTCTCCACTTCGGGCCGCCGAGGTGTTCCGGTCGAAGTCCGTAAAGCCTCGTCAGGGCCATCCGTGGCCGAGAGGTAATGGCTGGCACCCCGCTGAGCGCTCGCCGCTTCCAACAAGCCTCCGCAAGGGGGCCGCAGTGAGAGCGGCAGGGTGCCCGGTCTTTACTGTGCCTCGGCGAGTGACCGCCAAGGGCTGCCTGTGAGCGGGGTAATACGAGGATGCTTCCATGTCTGATGGCATGTGGGTACTCGGATGTTGTATCCGTTTCCCCCGTCGTTCGTTATCAGTTGTACATATACAGTCTGTGACCAGTAGGTACCTGACGGCAGGGCACGAATCAGAACGAGAATTGTCGAGGAGGTGAGTCTCAGGCAGATACCTTGGACGCCTGCTCTTGTTTTGCCAAGAATATCTCGGGTGCTCCGCGGTAAAAGCTTTTTACTGGGGATGTTCGGCATTGGCTGACGGGAGTTATGTTGCAATTTTAAACTTCAATATTCAGGGATTAGTGGCGTTATACCTAGAACACGGAGCCAAAATCTAAGAGAATTCGATTGGTCCCGACAGTTTGGTAACTAGCGTGAACCTTAAGCCGCTAACAGATCTCCCTGCAACTAGACATAGAATACCGCGATTGCGCACTGCGTATCGGCTGTTGCGTGTATCTCCTAGGTCTCTTTGTTAACCGATCTCTCATCTCACCCCTCACCTGAACTCCCTCGTGATGTGATGAGGAGCACCAACTGCATAAAACCCCTACCATCGACCCTGGCTAGAATTGCTTGATCCCCGACATGTAGCTGCGACAGTTCCCAGCCCGCAATCTTGTCTGGAGCGATGTGCACGTCTGATTTCCCAGTTTGGCCCAAACGCTTGCGACACTGATTAATGTGGATCGGCCGATCCTCGGTGTACCTATGCTAGCTGCTGGGCGCAAGAAAACTCCGCCGGGGTCACAATGGATGACCACTCACTTCTGCGAGAAAGAGGCACAGGAGATAAACCCGGAGAGCTCGGACTGGAATCTGCCAACTCGCCTGCCAATGAACATTGTTGAAGCTGCTGTATAGACAGCACTTTTGGCTATGTTGTGACGCAATGCGACGCAATAAACAGCAAACCTCGCCCTGCTCATGTCCAACCAGTGCCAAGAAGTTTGATTCGTCAGCTAGACGAGCATCTGTCACATTTCTGCAGACTTCCAAAAGCTTCGGAAACCTGACCTGTCTTGTCCAGGGGGATCTCACGATTGGCTTACATGCTGGGCTCGGGCGACCGCACTCCTTTCCCGCAGCTGTCCTCCGTACAGTAACAACAAAGGCGGCACTACGCAAAAAACAGTCGCCATGACAGCGAGACTAGTGATGGCCAGGTTGTAGTCTAGCGACCGAAATAGACCGTTGCCGATCGGTGGAAAGGCCGCAGAGAACAGTGATCGCGTGACTGCCATTACACCAAATCCACTGGCGGCGTATTTTTGGTAGCAGTCTGTGAGGTACCCTGCTAGCACCGCATTGAACTCGTTGACCGCATAGCCCGCTGGTATCAGGGCCGCTGTCGGGATGGCCCAGTGTGCCATCACACGAGGCGGAGTGGTCCAGGCGAAGCACCAAAGACTCGGTGCCAGCAGGGGCGCGCCGACAACAAATCCGGCGAGCTTGTTTTCCGGGACGATGGGCAGAGACAGGGAGGCGCGTTTCGTCAGGAGGCGGCTGTCGTACACTCGTGTAAGCACGCTAAGCATTACGCCGACGGCCATCGCCAAGAAAGGCAGGTTTCTGTCGCCGTTGCCGAAACCCATGGAGACATAGATTTGAGGAAGTACCTCCGTGAACAGGTAAACCAGCCCGAATGCCGCGGCACTGACGACGGAGACAATGAGCACGATTGGCTCGGTGAAGAGCAGCCGGAGAGGCCGGAGAATGTCGAGTCTCTCCCGTTGGTTACTGACTGCTGTGTGCCGGGCCCAGACACCTCTGTTTCTTACCGAGGTAGCGCTTACCACGGCGACGGAAGGCCGCGACTCTCTGATTGTGAAGAGAAGAGTAGCGATACCCGCGGTGACGACAGCAGCGATGTTGAACACCCACTTCCTGTAAGGCTGTTTAGCGATGCTCTCCGGACGAGAGAAACTTTCTCACCAATCGTATCGTGTAATTATTACATCACTAATGACCGGGCTCGCCAGAAGGCCGAGATTGGCCACCAGTGCCCAGCCAAAAATCCACCACACGCGAGCCTTCGTGTCCCACAGATCCTCGATACTCCCAGTCGCGATGACTGTCGGAATAGAGGACAAGAGACCAGTGACGAGTCGGCAAATGACAATTGAGGAGATCGAGGGGAAAAGAGGAATGCCGACGCAGAAAACGCTGTAAAGAACGGTACTGAAGACGTAAAGCTGTTTACGGCCGAAGGACTCAGACCACGGAGGGAAGAATATGCCCCCAACGCCTTGGCCAATGAGATACCTAAACAGACAGTCAGTACGCTATATCGTAGATACACCCAAATCTTACAATGAAACGAAAATGAAGATGCCCATGAACGAGCTGACGCCAAATTCGTCGTGCGTGTGCTTGGCAACGGGTGCCTAGTCATGTTAATAGGAACCCTTGCGCGATGGAGAGACGACGTGCCCCTGCTGTGCTTATGGTTGTGCTGAAAGTGTTAATCACAGACTTCTCACCACTCTTTCGTACAAGGCTTACGTGTAGAACTCAAGTAAAATGATGACACAGGTGTCATATGATTTCCTCATCCTTCCCCAACGCCGCGGGTGGTGGTGCGGCATCGAATTGGAACCAGCAAGGCCTCGAAGGGCGTTTTCAATCATCGGTATATCCTCTTGAAAGGACCTGTTGCGAGAATATGTGGACATTCTGAGGGCTAGCAGTGTTACAAAGTGACTGGAAAGACGGCTTAATCTTGAAGCTCGCCTTGTCGTAGAGCAGGAAGCCTTTAAATAAACCAGAGGGCACTGCGTCGGTTCATACTGTCATGGTATTCATGTGCGTATGCGTCAGAGTTCGGAGAATTGGGGTTTCTTATACGATGATAAGAGCTATGGTGTGTGTTTTGAGCGAAGATGATTGTCTACGTGGTCACAAACGAGTTGCTATGATTGAAGTGATCGAAGCTCAGTGGCAAAGAAGGTATTATGACTGAAATGAAAAAGCTATTGTTCTGTTTTAAAGGTGGTTTGACGATCCGTTGGAATGGTGCTCGAGCAGATAAGTGCTGTATATAGTGTGGGTGTGGACAAAAGGTGCCTCTATTCTTAGGTGTTGGTGCTAAGATGCCCATTCGGAGCGGGCTCCGAAGGTCAAAGCCTATTGTAGCCGGAGGCCCTGAATGGGGTCCTCTGGTTGGCCAGTTACGCGAGCCAACCGGCCATGGCAAAGTACCCTTCCGCTGTCGGGACCGTAACGCCATCGTTGCGCGGCCTAGCGGCTCCGATCTTCAAGTTGACACCCAACGTCTACGGACTCGGACAGGGACGTCTTGATCGAAGCTGTGGGCGCTAAAAGGCAGAGATCGATACCTCGGCCTCATCTTAGACGCAGACGATGGATTAACAGCCTCAATCTCTAAGTGGAAAAGTACTTGAAAAACTGACACTAAAATCGTTGACCGGGCTAAGGCCTCACCAGGGCATTTCCAAGCCCCACCACCAAAGGGAAACTAGTAGCTGTAAGATCCAACGTCGATGAGTTTGGCCAATGAGTCTTCTTGGCTAGTCCTCTGACCCAGGCCGCTGGTATGGTCCGTGGCCACTGTCAGCTTTGGCCCGCTCATGGGATCTGCTGGGTATTTAAGGAAACGTTCAGCCCAGAAGCTATCAACGGGGTGTTCTGGTTTTCTAAAAAGACGTCTACCAGTATTCCAGAACGATGGATCCAAGCCGCCAAGCCAGTTAGCAGACATAGCTGGGGCTCCTGGACGAATCTCCGAGCCGTCCTCAAATCGGAAGCTTTCGTCCATAGACTGACGGCCAATTGTTCCCACAACATGCAACCGTAAGACTTCTTTGTAAACAGAGCCGAGGAGCGGCGCAGGAGACAGGCCTGTTGGATCCGGAAACGGGCTTCCGTCCGTGTAGATGGACAGTTCATGTCGGAGTCGAGAAGTGAGGCTGTTGTCGAGGATGATGTGAAGGACTATCTAAGCTGCCGCTGGTATAATATTGGCGGTTGTCCTATGCTGTTTTAGTATCAATGCGAACATAAGAAGGGGAAGGAATTACACGAAAAGATATCCCAACATCACGCTGGAGATACCGGCGTCAGAGAAGCCGAGATTTTCATAACGTCGGACCATATCACGAACGTACGGGGTGCCCCATATATCGTCTTTACTGCCATACTGCTCGGAAATATGGAGGCACGACACCCTCCATTCATAGAGATTCTTCAGTATCTTTTCCCGGGCTCTATAGCTGGAGGGACACAGCCATTTTGGGACCCAAAGTGAAATAATAGGGAATCCTTCGTAGTAAGCCCAAAAGTCTGCACAAAGGGAGGGGCAAACCGAGAAAATATAGTGGCCGTAGAGCGCCTCGACCTCAGCCTTAAAGATGCTATCTCTAAGGAATTTATAGAGATCTGGTAGATCAGTTGATGGGCATGTGTCGGAGACGTGTTGCCCGATCTCCTTAATAAAATTGGAGCTGAACCCGTGCATTACGCACTTTAGATTCTCACCTTTAAGGTAAGTAGCGAAATCCCTTCGCTGATGTTCTATGATGCGTCTCGAGGGGTCTGGGTGGCTTGTACTGTACTTCTCACCACTTTTGAAGGTTGAGATACGGTCGTGGCTAAACACGTGGTAGTCTTCCGTGGCCAGCCCGAAGAAGACAGTGAGGGCGTCAAAGAGGCTCGGCGCTGAGAGCAGGTTCCGAGAAGTCCTAAAAATAGCCCTCGTACCTTTGCCAGGCAATACGTAATACAATGGGAAGAGCGATGAAAGGGAGATAATTGAGCCCGGAAACCGGGATCTGTCCTTTGTCAGCTTTCAAGCTATATAGCTAATACGAAAACATACTGAAGGCTCCCCAAAAAGTTTTTGGTATTGAAAAGAATTGAGAGTAAGTGACTAACTCCCGGAATAACCCGTGGAATTACTATGACGATACTGCTCGACCTGGGGGAACGACGGATCCGGTATATATAAAATCTGAATATGAATGAGAGCCACAAGGCAAAGACAAAGGTATAGAGGAGATGTATTGTTCTTTCGAAGATGCGATGGATCTCTAGTTGCGAAGAGAGAGGGATTCAGGGACTCAGACCGTTCAAAGCTGCCAACTTTGCTAAAGAGAATGGTGCGGCATAAGGGTCACTTACACAACTCTGCTGTGCTTGAAAGCGATGGTGCTGATAGAGACAAGACTTGCAATTGCGGCGCAGATGACGCGTCAAAAGTTTAGATCATAAGACTCGAAGTGACTGAGGGATTTACATTGTACATGTGTTCCAAATCCAGACCGCTTAATTGACGACGCCGCAGACATGCGCGAGGTGCATTTGAGTTTGTCCACACACTGGCCAATCAACACTTCCGCTGATCTGGATCCCATAGACAAGGGGCGGTTGGAATTGAACACGGCGTATTTAGTTGATTACAAATGTGTCAATATCTTGCGAGACAGCATACGCTGCTGAAAAAACAGCTCAGACCAGATGTCGTTGGGACAGCCGCGCGGCTAGACGCGCTGCTGAAGATGTAGATCGACACCGCCCCATTGGCCCCGGAATAAGAGTGCCGGGTCTATAAGGCTGTAGGTGCATCCCCGGTAGGAACTTTTGTCGAACCACTCACCCTAAATCTCTCTGCAACCCAACAAATAGGGCGCAGAGATTCTCCACTCACTACGAACCTCAAGAAGACCGTGTACTCGGACTTGTGCGGAGATTCCCGAACTGCGATTCTGATGGACGAAGTCCGCCGCAGGTGACAGTAGATTACGCGGCGTGGGCGGAGGCAACGTTCCATTGTTCTTTTCGCCATTTCCCCTTGTGGACCAACAGTAGAGGATATCTAGACACGATTTGATCTAACTTTTCTGAAATTCACATCTTGCAGTCCTAGCCTCACCCACGCCATGAGTTCCAACGCCAAACGAACACAGAAGCTGCGGGCTCTCATAGACGATCATAAGATGCCCCACACCTTGAAAGACAACACCTTGCTCGACAACATCAGGATTGAGAACTGCATCGGTTTCACTCAAGTGCCCGTTGGCCTCGCAGGTCCCCTACGGGTGATAGGTCCAGACTTCAACCATCGTCTGACCGCACCTCTGGCAACGTACGAGCCAACTCTCATTGCCAGCTGCTCGCGCGGCTGTAAAGCTTTCAACGCTTGTGGGGGGGTGCACTTCGAAATATTCGGCAACAGTATGTCTCGAGCTCCGGTATTTGTGTTTGAAAACCCGGGTCTCGCTGTCGCTTTCGCGCGATCTCTCCCTGCCTTTCGGGCTGATTTCTCCGGCTGGGCAGAGTCGACCAGCCAGCACGTTCGGCTACAAGATATCAAGCCCACTGTTATTGGATCCCAGGTTTATGTTTTTTGTAGCTATTACTGTGGTAGTACTGCAGGGCAGAACATGGTGACCAAGGCTACGCAATACGCCTGTGACAAACTCCGGAGCGTCTATGGGGAGAAGTTCTCTATACGAGACTTTCTTATTGAGGGCCAACTGTCTTCCGACAAGAAGCCGTCATGGGGAAATGTTACCACTCCAAGGGGTGTCGAAGTACTCGTTTGGGGGACAATTACAGCTCAAGTATCCCAGTCTGTTTTTGGCTGTCATACTGACCGTCTGAGCTGGGCTCAACAGACCCTCAAGGAAGGCGGCATTCGCAATGGCCAGTTTGGCTCCAATATCAATACATCGAACATTATGGCGGCCTTGTTTATTGCAACAGGCCAGGACCCGGGGAGCATCGCAGAATCAGCCTGGAGCTATCTAACCTCGGAGCTTGATGAAAAAACAGGCGACTTAAAGATGACTTTATATCTACCGTCTTTACCGGTCGGAACAGTGGGTGGCGGAACAGGATACCCGACTCAACGAGAAGCACTTCGCCTGTTGAAATGTGCGGAGCCTGAAATGAAAGAGCGCCTTGCAGGTATTATTGCTTCATTTGCGCTCGCTCTCGATGCTAGCACTAGTGCTGCTATCGCGAACGATACTTTCACACAGAGCCACCTTCAACTGGCGAGGGGAGAAAGAGCCGAGAAGCTTTGAGGAATGACCAGGGGTGAGGCCCCAATGTCGCTGTGAGCAATTAGGCAGTAGTTTGAAATTGAGCTTGTGTTTCTCATATTATGTTAGTTGAGCAAAGCTGGAAAGATCACACATTAATACATAAAGCCGCCGACTATCCCGACCTATTCGTCTTCCAGACCTAACAGCTCTACTCGTCCAAGTCAGCAGTCAAAAAATGAGCCCGAAGGTTGAGAAAACTGCCGAGAAAGAACCCTCTGAGGGGGTCATCTCCAATCCACAGCCACGGCAATGCCACCGAACACCTGCAATACATGGCGGGCGTGTGCCCAACGTACGATTCCACGCGGAGCCTGCAGGGGATGGATTGCCATTCACCTTGCCTGATGAGATAAAGGTAGGTAAGCAAATCAATGGCGGATCGTTTGCTAACAGGGCAGAAAAAATTCCAAATCTTTAGCGATGCGTTCGCGGCATTTGTGGAGAGCGACCCCTGGGCTGCCAGTCCAATGGGGGCTGCATTCGTCCGCGAAATGCAATTCTTCATGAATCAATATAGCATCATGGTCCGGGCGCAGTCCAGACTTCTAGACGAATTGGGCGCGGCGCAGACAGCGTTGGGAAGAGCGTTGGATTCACTTTCTGACCCCGCCGGTGGTGTTGGTGGTGGGGGTGGTGGGGCCCCGTCCCGGATACAATCTGCAACATTGATCGTGATGTTATACGTCGGCTGCGGATATGAAAGCATCATCCGCCCCGTCAATTCTCCGCCGGGATTAAAGTCGCTCTCTCCTACACTTAGCTACGTTGTCAGTCAGCTCCAATTTCTCCATCGCCATTAAGATGAACAATTCCCAAGAGGTGAATCAATACCCCACCTTAGGGTCACAGAACACAACTCCACCGAAGGTCACACCTCAGTTCAGAAGTCAAGTTAATACGACCGCCGTCAGCAGAATCTCACGCTCCTCAAGGCTTAGCTAATAATTAACAGGCGCCAACTGCGCACGCCGCCACGGATCCGGTAGACTACCAGTTGTGGTCCGCTTCCCAGGTGATTTCGGCCTGCCGAGCAGAGAGGGTCCAGCTCCTTGCAAGTCTCAACCGGGAGCGTCATGTTCGCAAGGAGTTGGATCAAAGCTTGTCAAAGTTGCGATCTGAGCTTGCGGAGGCCAGCTCCTGAGGCGTCGAAATGCCAGCTTAGTATCGCCTCCTGGTTGAGAAATAGGAAGAACTCGAGAGGCAGGAGACTGCAAATGGTGTTCTCCACCGCGAGTTGGCAATGGCACAGGCACTGTTGAGCAGCCAGAGAGAGCGCATCCGTACTCATGAGGCCAACATATACCAGGCCCGAGAGCAAATTAAGCGACAAGAGAAAGTTCTCTAGGGCCGGGAGGAATGGTTTTGGGACTTCCGGAGCGATGGAAGCGCCCAGCAGTCCTCCGGTGGGGCGACACACTCTCGTGAGACGACCGCCGCGGCTTCGGGCTTGGAGCCAGGCCGAAGTGTCAAGCGTGAGGGCGAGGATTGCGACTACCTGGATAGCGTCAAGAAACACAGAACAGAGTGACCCGTTCGAATGTAGTTTAGTTTGAGATTGCAATTGGGCTGATTTTCGCTTCACGGCCCTTGCTAGCGCTGTGGGTCTACCTTCTCGCGGAGTTGCTATTGAGTTTGTACCGGGTACTTGTAACGACCTTTTATTCGGAACTGCGATATTACTGGTCCCAAGCAGTCGGTGACCAATGAAAGCACGACCGGGGCTGATTTGACCAGCTACCTGCAATCAGTATAAGCGCCACCAACGTCGATTTCACCTGAGATGGTTTACAAAAAGACTCGCTCAGCTCCATGTTACCCAATAATGTCCACATTTAGCATAGACCGGACAAGGACCGTCGCTCACAAGGACGTGGCAATCATGATTACAGGCCGCAGCAGTACCGTCCCAAGTTCCCACATGCTTATGAATGCACCCGATTCTAACCTGGTAGACCCGGTCGCAGGAGCAGTTTAGGTCGGTCCCCGACCCGGAAACCAGCAGCTTCATGATCATTGCCCGGATCCCGGTGCGATTTGGAAGAGATTTCAATGCTGGATGAATATCAATTAGGCAGAGTAAAGTACTGTACGAAAATTCGAAAGAGTAACCCGGGCTACAGGTCGGATAAGACGCTCATATTGAGACCCGACCTATTCTGATTGCCCAGAAAGCCCGCCGGCTTTTTATCCTCTTTATCACAGCATTCGCACTCCTCTGAGGTGCTGGTTGAATCGTCCATGAATTCCTCAGTGTAGTCTCGCTGTTCTTCCGAAAGCTCGCACCGATAGCGTTTACTAGGATTGTGAGTTGAATCGCTTTCCAAAAGCCTTTTCTTTATATAATGTTAGAACTTGTCAGTTTCTTTTGCTGATGATTAGCTTACCACTCCCTGGATAAATGAGCTTGATCGCTGGAGATCTTCAAAGCCTCTCACGACCTGGAGCTCTTCTTGATGACATTTGAAAACGTTTTCTTCCTGCTCCTGGTGGCGGGTCAAGTCCTTTTTAGCTTGGAGCTGGGTGGTATTGTTGGCCTCAATCTTTCTACTGTGGTCGCTAATGCGCCGCTCAACACTCTCAAACTGGTTTCTCAGATCAGTAGCTTAATGCTCCAGCTTTTCGCGAGCATCGTATAGTTGACGGCTTTCTGATACAAGGCGATCAATTTCCTCCTGTCTGTTCTGCTCGAAGCTGTTCAGGGAATCATAAAAGACCGCCGCTGTCTCGTCGTCGTCTAATTCCCGTTCTCTCGAGATTGTGCTGTTCTCTTGGTCGAACGTTGACATAAGCCGACGCAGCTCACTACTATAATCGAAGAAGGACATGCTGAAGTGACGAGACCACGTAATCGTGTCGTCTGAGAGTCATTGATGGCTTTGAATGTGTGTAGAAGGAATGAAGAAGACCAAAGCCAGAGAATCGGCCGGCTTTTCAGACTTCTATTGCGAAGGAGCGGGGGCGGCTTAGGTGCCCATCCCACAAGATGCGGGGTCCGAGCCGTCACACACATTGAGGAATACCAACCGGCATCTCCTGAAAAAGAACGAGATCATAAATAGTGGCCAATGGCAAAATTGCCTCAACTACCCACAACCAGCCCGGCACTGCCACCTTCGTACGGCAACGCAAGGCCTAAGGTTTGATTGATTCCGCGGATCCAGTCCGCATATGTATGGTCAGTCGACAACGCCATGCCGAGATGCCACTTAAAGACGCGTAAGTCCAATGTAACGTTTCACGCCGTATGTTGGTTTGGTGCTTGATCTTGTGATATAAGGAGCTGCCAGACAGCCCAGTTTGGCGCGGCTCGCCTGCGCCTTCATTCGCAGACACTACTCCTCATCTTTCATTTTTATTGAACGAACTTTTGTTGAACTGAGCACACATGGATCCCCAAATCTCCAGAACCGTTCTTGTCACAGGATCCACAGGATTCCTTGGAAAGGTGGTTCTCGAAGAGCTCTTGCGGCAGCGAAACACTTTCAGCTTGGCCAAGGTCGCTCTGATCGTCAGGGGTCGCAATGGCCTCAGAGGTCGCGAGAGATTTCTGGGTGAAACGGCGAAGTCGAAATGCTTCTCTTTGCTTCCCAATAACTGGCAAGAATCCGTCGAGGTCTTTAAAGGTGACCTTGGCCACGCGCAGTGCGGTCTCAGCGATAGAGATCGAAGCTGGATCGTGGAGAATGTCACACACATCATCCATGTCGCCGGCTACATCAAGTTCGACGGGACTCTTGCGCAGGCTGTACACTCCAATGTTCTGAGCTCTTTCAACATGCTGGAGCTGGCTTTGGCTTGCGAGTCTCTTCAGAGGCTTGTCACCACGAGCACCGCGTACTCTACGCCCCCAAGCACTCAGCCTCTCTACGAGAACTTAGCAGCCCTACCTGTGGAAGCGAGTGAGATTCACAAGGACCTGAAGGACGGAAAGCTGAGCAAGGCCGAGGCGACCAAGCTTACTGGACACCCGAATATCTACAGTCTTTCAAAATGCCTTGCAGAACATCTCTTGGTTCAGCAGCATGGCTCTGTGCCCCTGACCATCGTCCGTCCCAGCATCATCTGTGCTTCTTGGAAGTACCCAATGCCAGGATGGATTGATAGCAAGGCGGCGTTTGCAGGTTTTGTTGCAGGCTTTGCTTCGGGCATCTTGCGTGTTGTAGACGGCAAACCTCAGGCGAAGCTTGACATCATACCAGTTGACGAAGTGGCATCGTGTCTCATCAACGAGGCATTCCGAGTTGAGCAGCGGCCAATCCTCAGCCTTCTTCCCCCACGAATTGTATTCTGCGTTGCTACGACTTCCAACTCGTTCACCCTAGAGGAGGCCTGCTATCTTCTTACTGCCTTTTTCAAACAGCATCCCTACGGAGCACGTACGCCCAATTTCCGATACATCGGCCCCAGAAACTATGTTTTCCACGTCTCAGAAATCATCTATCATCAACTGCCCCTGCGAACAGCCTTAACGATCTTGAAATTCTTGGGGAAACATCAAAAATCCGCGGATGTTAAGAAGGTATATCGCCTTGTTTCTGCGATGAATGACATTTTCGCCCCGTACACTAATCACACCTACGACTTTAGACCGGCCTATAATATGGCTAGCTTTGAAAAGAAAGCGTACATGGAAACAATCTGTGAGGGAGTGGTAGAGCACTTGTTATCGCCTAGATTGTAATTTGAATGGTTACTTCTTACTTCTCGATGTACTCGTTAGTTCTTTTGTTTGTAGAAACTGGGACCTATATACTTGCTTAAATAAACGTAGTAGTCTTTCTTTTGTTTGGGTTATCCTAAAGTATATGTATATAGTGATTATTCTATTTCTTAAATATGTTATAATTTGGCTAGTTAAGTGATTTGTGCTTAATGTAGATCTGTTAACCTAAATTTCACTTCTCAACCCAGTCGTAAGGGGCGAGTGTGATTTCTGTATGATATTCCCCTTGAATAAGGACGCTATAACGTAGAGAGTCGCAACAAATGTCAGTTTTCTATGACGTTATACTAATAATAAGACTTATAGGTTTATGCTTTAGTTGTTCTTTTCTATATTTGTAAGATATAGCCGGAGGCCGCGTTAGCTTGATGTGAACATCTGTACCCCTAACTCTTAAGAACTCCGGCGTGGATACTATAAGGAAACGCTAGGATAAGGTAATTGTACTGACTATTAATATTAGGGCTACGTTAGTGCTGATGACACTTACATAATTGATAGATAAGCTATTTATAATATAACCTACCTAAAACTCTTAGTATCCAACTAGAGCGATATTCAGCTCCTAGTATAAGTCTTACTACTATTTTGAATACTTCTTTTGCTGTGATGCCTCTCCCCTTAGCCCCTCCGAACAGTGTGGAGAGTATACGGTCGTTCGACTATTTTCAGACTTATGAGTGGAAAGCTTCTTGCTATGAACTGTTTATTATTGGTACTCTGTTATTTCTTTCTCTCGTTATAGTACTAGAGGTAAATGTTATCGTTATAGTGCTCATGGTAACTATCGTCATATTTATGTTGGAATGTAAACTCTGCTGACTCTTTGTTTAGTCTATCGCCTAGGAAATAGGTGGAAGTTCGACCTAGACCTTCTGGGTGGGTACTTCCTACCTCGTTAGCTGTGCCTCCTTCGTGCTATTAGCTAGCTCTGCTAGTGATGTGTTTGGGCGTCCTGTTGTTCTGTTTATAAGTATAATTTTATTTACCTTCGGGACGGGAATGTGTTGTGTGTTGACGCAGATTGGTCTTCTTATCGCCGGTTGCGTTATCTAGGGCCTTGGCTCGGGAGGCATGTATGTCTTGACCCTGGTAATTTTTACCGACATTGTCCCCCTTTGATATAGGTCTAAGTTGTATGGTATTATGTTAGTGAACTGCTAAGAACTCCGTTTTGGTATAGTTAATATGAAAATAGATAAATGGCGTGGGCTATCGGGTCACTTATAGGACCTATTATTGGTGAGGTAATTGCCTAGAAGACGACTTGGAGATGGATTTTTTATCTTAACTTTCCAGTTTGTAGTTACTGTCTTATTTTAATCCCTCTTTTGTTACTAATTAACCTGTTGAAGATCTAGTTTCGTCGGGGGATAACTAAATTGGACCTAAAAGGGGTAGTAATCCTTATAATATCTGTTGTTTCCCTTCTGGTTGGAATTTCTTGGGGCGGTAATTAATCTCTGTGGACTAGCCTGTAAATATTAATCCCTATAGTCCTCGGTACTTTGGGCCTTTGTATTACTAGGGTATTTAAGTGGAGATATATAGCTGACCCTTTCCTTAAGGTCTTTTTAGTTTTAAATTGGATGTTAATAGTAATATATATCTTAGGTCTCCTTTAAGGTCTTATCGTAAGTATAGGTAAGAAAGTATAAATTAATTATTAACTAATATTTTATAGTTCTATAGATAGTTCTATTATGTTCCCTCCTTTTTTATTTCTATTAAGGAGTATAGCCCCCTCTGCGTAGGGACTGTTATGCTTCCGGTCTCCGTATGTTTACTACCTGGTTTGATTATTTCTGGCATCCTTATATCCCGGTATAACTCTTATTGGTGGTCTATATGGCTTGGATGGGCCTTAACGATAGTCGCCTCTGGGCTCTTTATCTATTAGGGAGTGAACACACCTCCTGCCTTCTGGGTAATAACCCTTATTCTTGGAGGCCTCGGCTACAGCCTCGTCCTGAATGCCCAGACCTTTGTTACTGGTGCTGTTGCTGCTTCCCACCACTCTGGTTAGGTAGTAATGATGTACTTGTTCTTTTGTATGTTCGGTATAGCTATTGGTGTTAACGTTGGTTCTTCTGTGTTTTAGAGCTTTATGGTAATAAAGCTTATTGAGAATGGGCTTCTGAGGTCGATTGCGTATTATAGTGAGGAATATCTTGCTACTATGAGAGAGCTTGACGATGGGGATTATAAGACTAGTATTCTTTTCTTATATAGTTTCGGATTTAAGGGCGTCCACCTGGTTTATGTAGTTTTATCCTTCTTAGTGTTTCTAAGTAGTTTTCTAGTACGCCACTACGACTTAAATAGGCGTTTGGATATGGAGGTTCCACTAGAGCCCTGTATTAAGACATAACTAGATAGTGTTGATTTTTGAAGTTAGGGTCCGATTCTGAGCTACGGATAGGAATAGAAGAATATGTAAGTAGTAGTACAAGACTTACTGGTATAAGAGGGCTCGATTCAGCTCTAATGGTAAATGAAAGACTGTTTCTGTTGGATATAGTGTCTTATCCGCCTTACTATGATTGTGAAATAGTCTGTTAGGAATAATCAGAAGTTTATAACTATATATTGAAGTACTATATGGGTAGTTCTTAATACTACTAATTAGAAGTAGATGAATTACTGTTATATAAATGACTAGGAACTTATAATTGTAGAATGTGCTAATTATATACTTAAAATTTAGTAGAGTCCGAGAAGGAGATAAACTAGTTGACAGGCCAAAGCTAAATTATCACGATTTTGTAAAAGAAATACTAGAATAATTCTATTACCCTCTCTAAACAAAGTTATAGATCTGAATCGGGGCTTATGGGAAGAGAGCGTGCTGGTCCGTCCGTATTAAACCACTTATCTACTTTATAGGTCCTAGGAGAGTCTATCCTTGTCTGTATAAAAGATTTAACGTCTACAAAGTCGTTTAAGTCCCGCGACAATCCAACTGCACCAGTTAAAACGCCCTGAGAGGCATTCCTAGTTAGCTGCCTTTCTGATGTATAGTGTAGTATAGGTGGTCGGACGGGAGGTGCATAACTAGGGGGGCCGTTGTTCATAGGACTCGGACATTCCATAGGAGATCTTGGCCCCTCACTTTGTAAGCCACCTGTTGTAGTTAGTAAAGATAAAACTTAAGTGGCTCTTATACTATTCCGACTGGTTGAGGATTCTGCAGTCGGGTTACGAGTTATCATTTGATTTCCCAGAAGCGTTAATACTTACAAAGTAGACTGATTACTTTCCATCTCTACGATAGCATTAGGACGAGGCTTGCACCACTTCTGTTGATTAATTCGAGAGAATAACGTCAGCTCCCTTCTACGAGTGAATCTTAATAACCTCCTCTCTTAACGATTAAATCCAGTTAAAGCCTTCTTTCGCTTTAATACACCTACTTTTGGAGAGCCAACTCTCCGGGTCTTACCAGCCCAACGGCGTCTAGGCTTTTACGGCTGGGATGCAGTAGCTTGAGTTTGGCTTGCTTGTTCTATGTCAAAGTGGAAAGGCTTGGGAGTCAGAGCGACTGCGTCAAAGTCTACAAGTGATCTTCTCGGCTCCTCCAGAGAAAACGAAGTGGGGGCCTGGTAGGCCATCGTAGTAGGAGGGCCTGGGGAGGCAACGGGGGATCGTTGCGTTATGTTTCTTATAGCTGCCGTGGGGGCAGTCGTCCTAGGCAAAGTAGCCTCGCGGCCTCCCACCCACTCCGACTCAGTTTGGACGGTCGGCGCAGGTGACCTGCCTGTACTGAGCCGATCTAATTGTGTTTTTGCGTACTTGATACCTTGAGCTCGCTTAGACTTCCCTTTCGCCACCCGTGTGCGTCCGAATAGCTGTGAACGCCGATTGTGATCACGGCCACTGATGGACGCTGGCCGCTGGACTCTGCCCTCAATGGAAGCTAACGGTTGCTTGTCTGCCACGCTCGCTGTCAACGAGGCATGTGGATGCTGAGCTGACAGAGGCTGACCCAATTCTGTCACAGACTGCGTGCTATCTGTGATAAAGGGTTCGTGGCCGAAAAAGGCTTCCATAAAATCCTTGAGTACGAAAATGGGCTCCGTTACGCGCTTCCCGTTAGCAGCGGCGAGATCTGGATAGAACGCACAGTCCTGAAGATACAGAAAAGCGCGAACACCGGGCTTGCCGCACTTCCACTTGACGTCGACATGTCGATCGGGCACATCGAACAGAGTGCGGGCTACGGGCTGCTTCCCGATCAGCCCGACTCCTATCTTGGCTGACGAAAACCCTAGTCTCCGAGCATTCTCCTGGAACATATAGACGAAGCCAGCATCGTTACCCGCTGTCATCGTTTCGCCCCGCACGTCTTGCTTTGGACGATCGTTTGAGAGGTATGGAAACATCCTCAGTGCCGTGAGAAAGAGTGCCTTCCACGCTAACGCGCAATCAAGGTTGAGTAGCGGCAGAAAGCTGTTGCTAGCGGCTTCGACGGTGGGATTCGTAGGATAATTCCAATCTATTCTTGCCGCAAGCCGTTGGCCTTGCCCTTTACGTTCCTCATCCGGAACGACGTGCTGGCGGATGATCCTGGCGCCAATTGCGAAGTATTTCATGTTCTCGTGAAAAGTCTTGAGGCTTGGTATCACGGCATCTATCGAAAGAATGTTTGCAAGGATTCGGCCACGACTATCAGCATCAGTGACGCCGCGAAATATTTCCATACTTGCCATTTTATCCTATATGAACGCGGCGTCAGCCTTATTGCGAGGGCAACGTAAAGCTAAACCTAGAACAGTCGGGGTGTCAACATGCTGTTTCGCTTCTTCGACACCACTGATGATACGTTCCCAAGTTTTACGAAGATGATGGCTTAGAAAGTGAATAATCTGCTCGTCGCAGTGCAGAGCGAGATAGCGGTGCCAGTTTGCAATTTCTAGGCCCTCCCAGAGCCCTGGATACGATCTCAAAGAGTCCAGCGCGTCCACTATGGACTCGTCGCTTCCTTCTGGTGCTTGGCGTCGTAGAATCTGGTTGAGTATCTTCTCTTTGCAGGGTGATAATTATACCCTCCATTCTCGAGCAGCACCCAAGCGATCACTTAGCTATTCCTCTCACAAGTGACGATAGATCTCTCTATCTGAATAGCAGGTTTGGTGCGAGAAAGCGCGAGTCTGTCGGTTAACGAGGCGGCGCTGGAGCCCTGGAGTGCATATCAGCCGCACAGAGGTCCACGGCTCATGTGTAGCACATACATACCTCCCAGGGAGAAGTACAATTTCACGGTCCACCAGTACTTCGGGCCGAATATCCTTTCGGCCGCAGCAATCCTCTGCTTGCCATCCACGCACGTGATGCAGCGTCGGAGTTGTACCTTTGGATATACTACACAATGCACCGTCGACTGTAGTTCCTCCAACGACATCCGCGAGTTGCAGAGGATCATCGCTAATGTTTCTTCGTCAACGAGTCCAGCAGCGTGATGAGATCTGGTGTTGGGAGTGCACTGGGTCCTGCGGAACACGCGCGAGAGTTTTTTTACAAGCACTGGGTGTTGTCCTCGTCCCACCTGAGGATCATACGTAAACGCTTCCACTGGTACTTGAATAATGCCGATAACATCCATGCTTGATTTCGAGCGTGTGTGTCATTTGCCAATTCGGGCGGTCTCTAGATCCCAATGCTGGCGTGGAGTGTTACTTTATTTGGTCTTTTGGGCCCCGGACCCGGGATCCAGTGGCGCCCGCGATTCGGGCTCCGGGACCCATAAAAGTTGTCACTCCTCCGGCTCTAGACAGCTTGTGCACTTACTTTCCGGCCTCCGCACTGAATGTTTTCTATCCGATGATACTGAAAGATGGCACGAGGGTTCCGAGCTCTTGGGCGGAACTTTCGGTAGCTTCTTGAATATCGTGGGGAATGATGGCGCCGGTGATGGGGGTGCCAGTGACACGAGTTGTGCTGCCAGGGCCTGGGTTACCCATAGGCACAGACGTAAGCAAGGCACACTACTGCCTGAACCCGGGCGGCAGGCAACCAAGCAGTGGACTTCAGTGCGCAGCGTCAACTAAACCACGAAATAGACAGAGCGTTATGGTCGTGAGTCAGGCAAAATATAGTCTTAAAAACCGGCCCACCCGAGTAAGCGGTCATGAAAAAAAAAGCGCACGATGGATTCATATCTCCAAGAAGTACCAATAACGTCGCCAACATTAAGCCTCGCCAGCTGGGACCACACGTCTTGGACGTCTGCTATCACAAGCCCATCTAACTCCAACTTAAGCAGCCACGAGCACAGTGAACATCGGACGTGGTCCGACTCTAGCATTATTATAAGGGCCATCATGAACGGAGACGTTGCTCAAGTCCGAACCCTCGCTCAACTTGGGCACACGATTGAAGAACCGGAGGGCTGGGCTCTCTACGAAGCATGCATACAGGGATCTGAAATGATATTAGCACTGACACTAAACCCTTCTATCGATCTAGACCAGGAAATACCTGGGAATAACAGCAGAACTTTACACTCCATTCTGCGCACTCCAGCTGAACGGTTTCACGGGAGTAAGTTAGATGTTGTGTGCCTTCTTCTGCTGTGCGGTGTCGACCCTCTGCGGCGCGATGCTCTTGGCGACACGGCGCTGCATTTGCTCGCAGGTCCTGTGCATTGGTTGAGTCCGGAGGTCCAGCCGGTTGCTGGGAACTGGACGCAATGCCATCAAATGAGACTGGAAACAGAATCGAACGACATCTTGAAATACTTATTGGCCTTGATGCACAAACGCGGGGAGCTCGGAGATAGGGAGAGTCCTCTGAATAGAGTGAACAACTACGGCAATACTGCTCTGGTAGTTGCTGTGCTTTATGGTAACAGAGATGCAGTCAGCCTGCTACGAGACAGCGGCGCAAACGTGCAGATCAAGGGAGAGTTAGAGCAGTATCCAGAGTTGGATGTAATGGATATTGACAACTGGTAATAGAAATAAACCAGAGACAATTTGCACTAGGAAGAGCTAATTTATATCTCATGTCGGAATGTTTTAGGGCCTTTTAATTATGCAATTCTGCTAGCTGAATGGCTTCTGGCTGTTCCTAATTCCTGATTGGAAATGTTAAGGCTAATGAAGAGGGAGAGATACTAGCATAAAGAGGATAAGATAGGTAAGCCGCAACTACACCAGAACAAACCTAAGACATAGTTTTAGTTAAGTATTCAAGTTGCCAGAGTCGGTACAGTAATGTAGCAAATCCGTAAGATCTTCTGTGAAATTCGTGTTATACTGTCTGATTAACACATCTAGAGATACACTTATATGCGTTCACCTAATCGAATACAAGACTCATGATTTCATGTCTTAAGACAAAGCATAGTTGTAGATTGATATTGAGAGAAGCTACTGCAAAACAGACAGAAAGAAATATTACTAAGTGACACCTAGTGTAAAATAAAGACCAATCTATCAATAACGTAGTCTACTCCCTACAAATTAAAGCATATATCCTGTTCTCTATTTCGTCACTGTGCCGTATTGGTGCTCACCGGGAGGACCAAGTCAGCTAGGAAACCAACGACGAAATTCAAGACATGATGCTGATAGGTTCCTGCCCGCTTCTCTTCCGCTCTTCGTTGATTTCTCTGTCGACTTTGGACTTGCCAAACTTATGAAACGTAGACTGGGACCAGACTTGAATGCCGGATGTGTCGTTGCTGGTATCGTCAGCGGCAAAGTACACCACCACGTAAGTCCTTGGCCACCTATTACTTCTCTCCTCTGGCTCGGCACTCGTGTAGTTAACAACGGTGACATCTTCCCAATTTTTCCTGCCGAGGGTCTCAATAGGTAAGCCTTTCTTGAACGTTCTCCTGTGACCCTCTGTCGTTGAGGAGAACCTTTTGGTCACATCCGGAAGATCTGTCGTTCTGATCAAGAGATGCCGCTCTTATGCCGGATATTCCGGATTCAGACTCGGCAATACAACATCGAGGTAGCCGGCAATAATAAGTTTTACTGTGCCCTCGACCGGCCCAGCTTCATTGTCGTCCGGATCTTCGTCAAGTTGTATCACATCCCAGCTGTGAAAGGGCTCTTTGAGTCCCTTTGCGAACCCGATCCGCTGACGGTCGTGTTTGGGGTCCTCGCTGAAACGCACGCTCCTGAAAGGTTCTCGACTATTTCTAAGCGGAATCTCGCGAGGCCATCTCATACGATAATTGTCAAACTGTGCTTTCAACTCTGCATCATTGTAAAAGCTGTCTTCCATTGTCAAGAGCGCTTCGGGACACTTCTCCATCTACGTTCGTGCAAAGGTCAGCAGATCGTGTGGGGAAACAGACCTCTTAGGATCCTCCTATTTCAAAAGAAACTCTAGTCGAAACCTGATGTCTGCAAAGTCGCATCCACAGAATCTACACTCTTCCTGGAGTGCGCGCCAGGGTGGCGACTCGGTTACTCTAGTGGCGACTTCTGTAAAAAGAGGCCATGGGTTATTCTCTATAAGAACTGAAGGTGGTATTATACTTTCTGGGACATCGATCATCTTTGTATCTAAGGCTTCAAAGGGAGTTTGCGGGAGAGACGCGTTGGTAAGAGCAGGCATAGATGCTGGGGTAGGCTTAGGAGCTAGAACTGTAGGCGCTGGAACTGTAGGCGCTGGAACTGTAGGCGCTGGAACTATAGGCGCTGGAACTGTTGTAAGGGCTGAAACTGTAGGAGCTGGAACTGTAGGCGCTGGAACTGTAGGCGCTGGAACTGTAGGCGCTGGAACTGTAGGCGCTGGAACTGTAGGCGCTGGAACTGTAGGCGCTGGAACTGTAGGCGCTGGAACTGTAGGCGCTGGAACTGTAGGCGCTGGACCTGTAGACGCTGGAACTGGCACTGGTGACATCTTAGTCGATGGAAAAGATACCTGTGGTGTGGCGGTAGGCGAGCGTGTTGTAGGAGCAGGAGAAAGTAGTCCTAGTTGAGCTGCAGGCATAGAAGCCGTGGGTGGCGAGGGTGCTGGAACGGTGGGGGCGGGAGCTATAGCAGCTACCGAAGGGCCTGAATAAGCTGTCGTCGCCGTTTGGGACCCCGTGTTTTCCTGGGATTGAATTACCGCTCCTGAGTCCGATTCAAACTCGATTAACGGAGTCTCGTGTCCAATTGACTTAGCGCCCTTTTGGAACCTTTCTAGGTCTTTCAGAAAAGCACCCTTTCGATCTGCCCACTCAATAGGATACTGTTTGAGTTCCTCACTTTTACCCTCGAAGTAATTCAGATCAGGTGCGAACAGTTTAAGCTTAGATTCCGCACTTATGTTGATAGTACTATAAGGGTGTTGTTTTTCAACAAACCGTCTCAATTAGCGGGCTCTCCGCTGGAGTACCAGCAATTTTACATCAGATTGGGAACTCATAATAAGAGCCTTGAATGAACGTGTTTATCTCTTATGGAAGCATAAAGATCTTACGTTGAAACTAATTATTAGAAATAAATAATGCGCAAGAAACACTTCTTTATTAGGCAATATAGAAAGTGATAGGTATCACCTTTTTATAGATACAACTGTTCCTAGTGTGCACACCCGGGGCTGGTGCTTCACTCCGCCAGACCGCTACACACCCGGTGTCTGGTAAATAGAGTTCTCCTCCTCTGCTTAGGCAGCCCATGTACAAAATGGTCTCTAGGAATCCGAATTTCAATTGTCGCCGCCCTAACTTTTAGAGCTTTACAAACGAAAACTTACAAACAACCTCTCATTTCATTATGAATATCATTGAGCTATATTCTATTCTCTTTGGTGGGATACTTACATTATATCCCGCTTGTGTGGCTGTTTTACTGCTAGCTCGACTGATGTTCAGCTGAATTTTGGTCCTGACTGGATATGTGCATTATCTCTTAGTTGTACTGCGATGGTTGGGAGGACGGACTCACCCACTTTATGTTCTTCTGGTCTGCGTCCATCTAGCTATTAACATTGTTGCCCTCTCTTTAGACCTACGGGGCCGAGCAGACCTGGGCACTAGAGCTGTAGTGATTGCTGCAATAAATCTGACACCCCTCTTCCTCGGGAGACACCTAAATCCGTTGCTCGGTTTTTTTCGTGTCTCGCTCACAACAGCATATCTCTTTCACCGCTGGATAGGAATTATCACCGTGCTCGAAGGATTAATTCACTCGGTTCTTGTAGTTCACAGAGCACGACGTGATCAACTGACTGTTTCCAGAGCCGTAGTGAGTTTTTCCAATGGACGATTGCCACCTTGCTAACTATACAGACGGCAGTAAGCTTTCTTCTTCTTGGGTCCACCTCGAACAAACTGGGGAAACGGCTTTTAAGGGAGTTATTTCCGATATGGCACGCTGCATTAGCTGCTACATTGCTCGTCAGTTTGTGTTAGCATGTGTTGGCACAGCCTAGACTAGCAAGTAAAGTCCCTGCTCTTGTTGCTGGCGGCCTTTGGACGTTTACGATCTCTTACAGGCTCTTCAGACTGAATATTGCCGCCCGAGAGGGAACTGTAGTATATTACGATTGGCCAACCCCTGATATGAGGCGAGTTCATATTCAGTATGATCGCTCAGTATCCGTGTTCCCAGGATGTTACTTCTACATCTTTTCACAGGGTAAGTTTGTTAACTGTAACGTCTCTAATGTATATCCCTTGGCCGCAATGTGGTACAAACCCGGGCAAGTTGCATCCACTGGGGCAGCGACGGATCTAGCTTTTCTCATCTCGCGACACAGCAGCATCCCCAGTAACTGGCTTGACGAAGGCAAAGCCCTTCTTTTGGACGGACCATATGGACAGGACTGGCAGCTTCAAAGCTACGAAAATGTTATTCTGACAGCCAAAGGCATTGGCATAACGGGTATTTTGTCTGCTGCCTTAAGCCTACTCGAGCGCCGCCGCGAGGACAAGAGGCGCAAGAAAAGCTTACCCGATAATTCGAATCTACACAGAGACTTAACAAGGAAGATTGCAATCTTCTGGAGCCTCGAGAGCAACGCACAAGAGCTGTGGGCGGCTTCAGAGCTGAGAGTGTTAAAGACTCTAGATGAAGATAATATAAGTGAAGACTTTAAATTCAGGAAATGTGTGTACTAATTCTGAAGACATTTCTCTTACTCTGGTGTCTATACCCGAGTCCCAAAGAGAAGGAACCTCCGTTTGAAACGTCCGCATATTGGAAGCCATTTTATCCAGAAACATCTTTACAAGAACGAGGTGAAAGAGAGAGAATATATCTTCGCTCACTTGTTGCACAGGATATTCGAGCGCCTGGTCGTAGTGTTGTTGTCTGTAAGTTTTCACTTCCTAAAAATGTATCTAGATATACACCAGGCTCTAATTATTCTTAGGCTGCGGTGATACAGAATTTTCTCGCCTTGCGCGGCACGTGGTTTTATCAATGGCGTCGTCAGATCGCCCAATCAATTTCATTGAGTCAGAATTCCGACCATCACAGGCAAAGCATCCTATGAAGTCTCAAGAAGGAGTAGGGGGTAGACTTCACCGTGTTTCTTTTGACGAAGAAGTGGGGGAATCAGAAAGAAATGGCCGTCACACTGGGACATCTAGTGGGTCTCTTTCCATAGAGCTTGTTTCAAACCACTCAACATCTCAAGCACCCATCAGGTTAAGGGTTTCAGCGTCTGATGGTTCTATTCAAAAGAAGCATACGACAGACAGGCCTCCAAATGGCACGGGGTAGACTCACAGATGGATCACATAGCTGAAGACGATGGTAGGACATGGCAGCAACTGAAGTCAAACACACTCACTTTATCGTGTGAGATTACAGCCAAAATGAAACCCGATACATCGTTATTTCGGTCATGTAGTTTATATAGTTAATTTTATGGTTTAGCACATACTCTTAACAAAGAAATAATTGTAGTATATGACTGCGTGGAATTCTGGCACGAACGGGGATCAATGAGTGCAGTTGCCATTTAGTGCGCATTTACTGTTTCCACCTCGTATCTCGTGACCTCAATTACCGCGCGGCTATCTCGAGGATGTATTTTTTTAACTTATGCCCTTTTTCTCTGGGCAATGTGGCGGTGTATATGGTCTTTCTGTCGCCCTCAGCCTGGAGTCAGGTGGCTGACCTGAGTTCAGGTTGCACACTAATTTATTTTAGATGACCTAAAAATAGAAAGCAGCGCAACACTGCGCCACGTCTATTCAAGTCGTGTAAGCTAAAAAGCAAACCACAATAAGCTAAATAAAAGTTATTTAGTATTTAAAAAGGAACCAGGGCCGTCTGGAATGCCTCTGAGGCAGCCTGAGATATGATTTGACCGCATGGTTGTAGTACACATTGCCGTGCACCTGTCACAACTCTTCGGTTTCATTGATGCACAATGGCACGCAGAGCAAGTACCAAGGCACAGAGATTGGAGCGGGCTTTTGAGACTCGTCGTCGAGGTATCATGAGGAAGCTGCACGAGATGAACACGTTGACGGACGCGAAGGTCGCTCTTGTTGGCATTAGAGGCAACAAAACATTTTGTTACGAGGAGGACAGCATAGGCATTCTCCAAAAATTGGGGGTTACGACCGTATTCTCCGACCGCTTCGGCCCTGACCGCATTCATGAGTGCGTCAAGATCCAAAGGGCGTATAGAGGTTCTAAAAAGCGGACCACATCTTCTTCGAGTCCACCTTCAACTGTTAGCCACACTAGCTCGGTAACCTCCAATTCTGAAACCTCACTTGACGATAAGTCGACCACAATCTTGTTAAGTAATTCTTATACTTATCTATTCTTAGAAGTAGGAGATTTAGAGCCTCTTTTTGGTCTCTGGGAGACATTTCAGACACTATATAATACTGCTCTAGGTTTGAAAGATGTTTTTGAGTCTTTATATAGGGACACGTATGGGAAAAAACAGATTGAAAATATTGACGAGCTCAGTGGGCTTTCCTCTCTCGATGTAGACTTTTTTGTATTAGAATAACTTTTCTCGTTGTTAAAAGATTCATCTGTTAGTTTTAAAGTTCAGAATAATAAACATAAAGGTGTGGTAATTCTTGCCTATGCTAGTTATTATTTAAATGTGTCTGTTTAGGTTGAATATTGAATTTATTAACGTCTCACTGCCCTAAAGTGTTTACAATGGGATCTGTTTGAAGGTCGAGATAGGTTGTCTGTGAAAACTTCCAAGAGAAGGATAACAAGTCGGCAAGTGACAATATGCAAAACGAAGCTCAATGAGTGTTGTCCACGGATTCAGGAACTGCAGGCTGAAAGCCAATCACGGGAAGTGTGGGATATACAACCAAGGGAAGATTTACACCAAGCCAGGCAATTCACTATTATGAGGAGCGGAAGTCGGGCCTAAATTGAACGGGCTGAATGTATGTAGTCAATCCGGCGCAGAGGTCGGCGGCCGAAAGGGGGGTGTAAGCCGGAGCTCCGGAGCCTTGCCGGCTCCAAAGATCTCCCGGCTTAGTAAGGTTGCCCAGAGCCCTCCTTTTTACCGCCCCGGCCACCGCACCTTCACGCACACTCTTACCTCATCGTTGACTGGCCGCAGAGCGCCTGAACAGTAGGTTTTGCAAGTACTAGTTGAAATGATGTGAAAACCGCCGCAGCCAGCGCCGTCCAGCGGGCAGCCAGCATTCAATGACAGCAATAACCAGGTGGACTGGCCGATCAGGTATCTAGCTAGCATCCTCAACAAAAGGGCCGCAGTTGGGAGGCGCTGCGAAGCCGGGAACCGGGGGGGGCGCGGCTGTTGTGGCGCTGAAAGCCCGGCGAACGCGGTCGAAGACCAGAGAAAGGAGTCTTGAGGCGCCAGTACAGCATCAAACACAATCAATCACGATTGGAGTCTAGTAGTGGCCTCCAGGGTGGCCCGGGACGCCTGGATTTAGACAGATAGTGCAACCAGGAGTGGAAAAGGAGGGCCGACATCGATGACAACAAAATAGGCCGCCATACTAACTCTCGATATTGCAAGCCAGACGGCAATAATGACAGACGCTAAGGTAGTTTGGAGCTAGTAGCAGACGTCTATGTCATCAATGGGCGGTGCCTCCCTCTTGTTAGCAGCCTTTGCACAGTGCGATGGGCTGTCGCGCGTGAGAGGGTGGTCCTTCTATTAAACCGTCCATAGTGAGAGGCTGGTAGTTAGCAAGACTGACGACTCCAAACACTACATTAGGAAGTTGGCCTTCTTGTTAGGTCAGGGAAAGCTCCGCGCATGCGACTGCAGCATCTACCTCCCGGTTGGGTCATTTCTGTTATCTTGTTACACCACATTTGCACTCACGCCTGATATAAGTAACACACACTCCTCCTAGTTTGTCTCCACATTTGCGCTCACACCCATCATCGATAATGTATACCCCTTTCGTCGTCTCCGCATTTGCGCTTACCCCTGAGGTAGAAGATGCACACTCCTTCTCGTTAATATCCACATTTGCGCTCACCCTTGATGTAAATAATGCACACTCCTCAGTTGGTCTAACTTGATCCTGGTCGTTGATGTCTATCTATATTCTTGTGGTGATAAAGCCATAGCGATGAACGAGGCGAGGAGATAAAGACAAATGGCGTTTTTGTTCTTCTTTATCACTAGACATGAGTCCAAGATGTAGGACTACTCACAATGTTAGCATCCTCTCCAGCATCTCTCTCATTTCGTCGTTACCCACGGCTCATCTCTATCTTATCTTTTCATAGTCTATGGTCATAAGCACAAAACCTAAAGAACCCCGCGAGGCTGTTACTAAAGCTTTAAGCCAGTGCGTTGACGACATTATCGAAATCCGGTCTAGAGATTGTAATATGTCGGCTCAGTAGAAACAACTCAGAAAAAAACAACAGCAGACCTTCTCAGCATGCCTTACAATCCTCTCCCAAAGCCCCGCCGACCAGTATTTCCTAGATGTTTAAAACCGAGCGGCTTATGAAGCCCTAAATACTTTGTCCGACACTCCAGAGGCATAGCCCCAAGCTTAGGACGACACAAGCATTTTTCTCACAAAAGCTCGTGACTATTTTGACGACAACCTCAACTACAGCGAGTACTATAGGGACCTCACTAGACTCCGCCTCAAGGACCCAACGCTTTCAGACGAACAGGCCCATTTATGGGCAATGATAAGCCATTACGATTATTCCAACGCTCTACATCGGCGGCCAACCTACGGGAAGTTCTACTTATATCTAAGCCAAGTCAACTCGCATCAATTCACACAGCTTTACTACTACACTAAGGCACTTTGCGCATCTAAGCCAACAGCTAAGGAACCTTTACCTCCTTAGATACCACAAGCCTGGGACGATTCTACAAACATGGCTTTGCTTGTCGAAACCTTTTCTATAACACACTAGCTCTTATGTATAGCAAGAAAATCAAACATCAAGAAGCTCGACAGGTCCATCGAGAATACAACAGCACAATTAACAATAGTTTCAGAAGTTCCCAGTCAGGTTGCGATCCAAATGGCTGTCATCAATACTGTGGCTGTCCTAGAATAAGGAGACGTTTCCAATTGTCTAGTCATTTGGTACCTCCATCGCGCTCACAGCGACTCACCTTAGAAGGGAGACAGAATTTCCCGGGCGCTCAACATTCACTATAAAACACTTAAGGTCGTTCTACAACAATCTAGAGAATAAAAACTAGTCTTTCTGTTGATAACCCTGGCTTTTCTCTTCCAACTGCTACAAACAATACTTAATAAACTTACAAAGCGTCTTGTTCCTTTGGGACTTGTCCTTGAAGAGCTCAATAAGTTGGTCTCTTTGGTTGACGTTACCCTTGCTCAGCAAGAAGACCTACCTGGCCAACCTCTGCCTGAGGATTATGAGTTGAGGGGTCTTATGTATGTACAGCTTGGAGGCAATAGTGTCTACCCTCCCTAATAGTTCTCAGAAGAAGAAGATGATGATTCGAGCGAGATAGGAATTCAAGGCCAACAGATACTCGAGGAAAGGAGGATCCGAATTATTTGGCTGGCGCGCAAGCTTTTAAAGCGGAGCAAATTTCTTGTGTATGATGAGGAGATGGGCCAATTTTGTGTTCATTTACCTTAGATAACTTCACGATTAGAAGTAAATCGGTAGTGGTATACGCACTCGAGAAGTCGTGCTGTCCAAGCCGCCAGCAGAATGCCTCTGAGAAGCATGACCAACTGCTTAAAAACATCATGAGATACCTCCTTGGGTCTGCGAATTACTCAATCTGCCTTGGAGGCCCTGGCTTTGGACCTGAAAACCTAGGTCTGTCTGTCTTCTGCGATGCTAGCCATGCTGTCTGCAAGAGGACCTCTAAGTCCACTGCTGGCTATGTGGTCATGTGTGGAGGAGCACCAATTGCTTGGAAATCCACCCTTCAATCGTTCGTTGCCACATCAACATACGAGGCTGAATGGACAAATCTCATGCCTGGAGGCAAGGCTCTGCTGTACGTGGCAGACTTGCTGGTGGAGATGGGAGCGCCTGTCACACTTCCCCTTCAGGTATATACAGACTCTATGAATGCCCTCAACGACTGTAAGGCTGGCAGGTGGTCACTAAAACTTCACTATGTCAGATCAAGTGGCTGTTCTACTACAGTCTGACGGCTTGGCTCACGAACGTATGGTGTGCCTACTGTCATCATAAGAGCTTCCCAGCCAACGCTCAAGGGGTCGTCTTCGCCAGTTTGCCATTGAAGGGGAGGGAATTATTCGGTCGGAGATTCGACCAAAGGAAAGAGGCAATTAAGGGGATCAAAATAGTGTAGTTTCCGACCGTAAAAGTCGACTGGTTGTTGAGAAAACAAAGGATAAGTTCTAGGAAAGAACAAATGAAATGATGTTAGCCAGTCAGGCCTTAGTTGGTGGTCCAAGGCCAAGCAGGTCAACGAAGTGTTGATGCTTTTCAGGGCCAAGTGGCTTGGTAAGGCCATCTACCACCATATCCTCTGAGGGGACATAGTCAATCGTGAAATCCCCATTGCTGATGTTGTTAAGTATCCATGCAAACAGTCAATTGGCCACTGAAACCAATTGATTATTTAATCAAAACAGCAAAAGATTAGTTAAGAGAGAATCTCTCAATCTCACTAATCTTTGAGGATGAATCTCGTTAATTTCCATAGGGAACATACCGAACCTTTTAAGTAATATCTAGGGGGACGAACCACATCTAGACTTGTGAACAAGGACTTTACCAGTGAGAGAACCTTTAAGCTAACAGCCCACAGAATAATAAGGGTTTTTAGAACGTTAATTTTCAGAGATATTGTTGCCAGAAGTCTCTTTACAAACTCCCTTTAGGCCTCCACGACCCTGAATTGAACAGTAAACTGTCAGGGTTGCTAATCTTTACAGACCTGGCAGACCAATTGGCAGGGCTATTACCAACTAGACCACCAGTCTATTCAATACAGGGTCGAGGAGAGGGATTGTTAACGACTTCGTCGTTAATTGACCCTATATAGGGTAGGAACGGTAATCCAGGTGTTGACCACAGTTTTAGGAACTGCGGGCTGGAAGTTAATCAACAGGGATATGGGACCTACAGCCAAACGAGGATGGGAGATGGGACTGGTAATTCAATAATAGGAGAGACTAAGACAAGGCCTAAATTGATAAAAGGATCAATGTATGTAGTCAATTCGGCACGGGGCCGGCGGCCGAAAGGGGGGTGCAAGCCGGAGCCCTCCGGAGCCTGGCTGCGGCCTGGCTCCGAAGATCTCCCGGCTTAGTAAGGTCGCCCACAGCCCTCCTTTTTGCCGCTCTGGCCACGCGTTTCGGTAGCTTAGAGAATCAAGCGCACCTTCGCAAAGCTAGGGGCGTATTTCAAGCACGTCAGTCCGGCCTTTGGTGTGGTCCTGTGTGGGGGTGCGCTTAACTATCTAAGCCACGAAACGCGTGGCTGAGGCGGGAAGGAGGACTGCGGCGGCCTTTCTTCGGAGCCCACCCACAGCCAGGATCCGGAGGGCTCGGGGAGGAATCGCGGATTAAAGATTAGCCGGCTATGGTGACTTGACTAATGCTCCTCGGGCGCACAATCACCATTATAACCCAAATATACAATTGTGGCTTGCGTTTCTCAGACGAGGCCTCACTCCACGCACATGTCGCAGGATATCAGGTATATAGACTGTCTACAGACTGAAGACAAGTCTGATTCCTGGTCAGGAGAGACTCTACCAGCTCTCGATTGAAATCGAGAAGCGCAAAATCCATGGTGTACATGAGACGGCGCATCGTATGGACGACAGTGACCTGATCGCCGGACAATCTTAGCTCAACAGCGACCAAATAACCCATGGACAAGTCAGCAGCCACAGTGATGGGCCTTTGCGACATGCTGTGCAGCGTCAGGCGTCTATGGCCCTCATTAGCAGGTTCGATGCTTACGCTTGACGCAGATTCAAACTATACCGAGATGTGTGCATTTTGCCATGAGCTGTTCCAGAACGCGAGCGACTTCATTATTCATGCCGAAACTTACCATCGGGGCGAACGAGATCCCGTCAAGACCGCATACATGAACGACATCCGCCAGAGGTTACTTCCTCTGGCGTTGCATCGGTTCGAGGCGGCAAATTTCCAAGATAGCAATTTTATGGCCGAGCAAATGCACTACTCCGAGCCCGAGAGTTCGACCCAGATCAACACTATACTAAATCTTGTGTCTCTGTTGCTCGATCCCGGCATAATGAAGTTAACGACATTTGCGACCTCCTTTTCGCCTAAAACACCTTTCTCATCGGCAATTACATCGAATACCTCATCAACTCCTGGGCAGACCCGCTTCCCGGTCGAGAGAATCATGCTTAGCAACAAAATCGTTCCAAATAAAATAGCTATACAACCCCAGCTTGGCCAATCCCTAGACTGGGAGTCTCTCAAGTCACACAGGCCAGACAGCTCAGTAAAGAACCCTGATTTTGTTATAACACCAGCGCTAGGAAACGTCTTAACCTTTCTAACATTGCCGAGTAATATCTGCTCACTTGATATTTCTCAGTCTACCTGTAGGGAAGCTACGGGACATAACGCGACTTTGAGCAGCTCCAGTGAGTATGTAGACAAACAGGGAACTGAGGTCCACCCCCTTGGCAACTTTGACCTTACAACCACTTCACAACATACACATTGGATGACTCTTTATGGCGGGATTGCCTCTGAGTCGAGAACATCCCGACCCACCACAGACAGTCCTGTTCAAGGAAGTGCAGGTATTGTTTGTGTCCGTTATCGAAAAAAGAAGAAAAAGGTGAGTCATCCGCAGACGTGAAGTAACAAAACACTAAAATGAATAAGTGCTATGCTCAGGACAATCAACCATGCGAGCTATGCATTAATACATTCTGCAGGTCTCTCTGCATTCCTGTAAACTTTACAGGCCACCGCATCTTCGAGAAATGTGAGTCTTCGTATAAATCGGTTAGCAAACAATCTGACATCTGTAAAGGGGACAATCCGACGTATCAACAAAAGGCTTGCTGGCCTGACCATAAACAGCTGACAGGCCAACGGACTGAGGTCGAGGTGTTCCATTTTGCTGGAGGACCGTTTCTCAGCGTTATGGCTATGCCGTTTAACCCAGTCTCTCACGAGCAGACAACCCTCTGGGGGAAGACCGGGGATGGATGGAAGTTCATTTCGACACAAGCCATGACGCTGATCGACTTAAGACTGGAAGACTTCGAGCAATATATACAGTTATGCCGGGGCAAAGTCATCGACGAGTTCGAAAAAGACGAGCTACTTCAGTATCTATGGAGATACTTTGCACAGAAACAGCCGGTAATGAACTTGTTCAGTTAGTGTCGATCTTCACAACTGACCATCGATAGACCCTGTTATCGGATGCATTCGACCTTTGGACAGCGAACCGGTTGCTAATGAAGGGGTGGCAAAGTCAGGCTGCACCTTGGGTTCTCGACACAGGCAGCCCATACTTCGGTACGACACCTGCGCCGAGGATGCTTCAAAACCAGCTTGATAGGTTTCTTGAAGGCTTCATCGTGCACCTGGAGAAGCGCTTGCTGGAGAATCTCTTCCGCGCTGTTAGGGAGAAGGAGGGAGACCCTCAAGACATCTTGTTGTGTGGGATCCTCTTACTTATGGTAACTGAGAAAGATATTTGGAGGCTGATGTATTGGGTACGCCATGAGCAAAGCGTGAGTTCTCCTCCCTGTATCTCTCGGACATGGCTGATTAGAAAATCCTATCAATGGTGACATCCTCGAAAGCCCCGGGAGCTCAGTGCAAATAGCGTGTTTTTCTTGTGAATACTGCTAGTGCATATCGTAGAGGATAATAAGGCCCCGCCCTATGAGTTGCAATTAGTATTCGACAGTCTTGCTAGGGAGTCGGAGGGGGGCTAACCTCGTCAGTACAACGAGATAAATGATCGAAGTGTCGATGGGAGCTTAGTGGAGTATATTTTTAGGAGGAACCTGGAATTATCTGAAACCTCTATTATGTCGCTAATACCACCCCTTAGAAGCTGAGAAAGGACTCCTCGTAATGGAAAGACCAGCTATCTATGTACATGTGTCGTCATGGCTTTGACCATGCCCTTGCGCACGTGACCATTTAGCTTAGGCCTGCACCGGGCAAACACACTAATAGAAATCAGGCTGTTGACCCTAGCTGAATACTACCTGTAAAATAACTGCTTAAAAATGTGACAGCAAAAGAAACCCGTTCTCTAACTTTGAATTCCAGTCAAAGTGTAGAAATCACACTCGTTAGGTTCGTTACGTCATTTGCCGCTTATGTCGGATAAGCTGATTTTCCATCTCAATACGGGGTCGCGGGGTTATTTCAAGTCAGTCCACGATTCGGCTTCCTACGATAGTCATCCTCTTTTTAATCTCTACTACAGTGCTGAGCCCCTTGAGTCGTAGTGATGGACCGATTAAAGTCACCGCTGCCCTTTCTTGAGGCCATAGAGGGCCTCAAAAACCTGAAACGCGCCGGTTGGCTTAGTCGAGAAGTGCCCCAACCGGAGAGCGTTAGCGACCATATGTACCAGATGGGTTGGCACTGCCTCGTACACCCTCAGGTGCTCGCTTTATTCACTTATGTCGCTTTATACTAACAGCTTACTAGCTTAACGGTTCGGAGGAATTGGACGCTGTCTTGACATGCTTGGTTTACGACATCGGTGAGACAACTGCAGGGGATATTACACTAGCTGATGGGGTTGATCTAGGTAGGAATAAATTCGGCAGACATTCCTGGTTCGCTAATTGTAATAGAAAGGAAGCATCTTGAAGAGAAGCTTGGAGTTCAGTATCTTTCCTGCTTGCTTAAAAAGGTTAACCCAGTATGGGCTGCTAGATTGCCCGACCTTTGGACCGAGTACGAGAAAGGAGAGACCTGCGTTGCTAAGCTGGTTCGTTAAGTTGACAAGCTCGAATGCCTTCACTAGGCCTTTATTTACTAGAAGTGACATAAAGAAAACTAGAGACTCCAAGAGTTCAAACACCTTCGACAGCAGATTACCGATCTTTGGCTGGCAAAACAGGCAGATTGTATCCTGGAAGACTGGGCTTCACTTGAAGGGAGGCAGCAGGCATCCACTGATATCATTTTCATGATAGGTATATGGATCCTACTGTAACATTGGGTTTCTACTAAAGTTTCTTAGGTGGTCCTGGCGTTGGGAAAGGAACCCAATGCGCACGTATTGTTGAAGCCTTTAACTTTGAGTATATCTCTGTCGGAGACTTACTACGCGAAGAGCAGAACTCTCCAAACTCTGACTTTGGTGACTTTATTCGTGAAAGCATCTAGAATTCAGTCATAGTGCCTCCATCTCTGACAATGCTACTTCAGAAAGAGAAAGTTCATGCTATATAGGTACGAAAGAAGGGTGTTGTAATCGATGGCTTTCCGCGCAGTGTCAGTCAAGCTGTCTTGTTTGAGTAAGAAGTACGTAAATTGTGGCTTTTGTGGGTAACATACTAACTATTTTAAGGTATCTGAGAAATATTCGACCACATGTCTGGAGTGCTCACCTGAAATAATGATGGAACGTGTCCGACTGCGTTCAGGCTCTTCTCAGCGCGATGACGACAATGTGGTTACTATGACGAAGAGACTCGAGACGTTTGTAAGTAGTAACCAGGCTGTGGTTGATTACTTATTGCAGAATCTAACATAGAAGGTAGGTAACAATCGCTCAAAGGGTAAGGAAACATCTAATTGGTTCTAGGTTGACGCCAATGGCTCCACGCACGATGTTTACTCATCGATTAAGCCCCTCATGGAAAGTTTTGAGCATAAGCAAGGAGAGGCTTTTGACTTTCAGTTGGCTTGTTAGTTCAGTAGGGAGAAGTATTTAAGACGCGAGGTTTCTACTCGTTCGACGTTATTAATCCTTTACTACTATACATGGACATTGTGAACTGCTTTAGATGGCGTCCGAACTCTTACCTGCTGTCTCTTTAACTCGGGCAGCCTTATAGGTATCTTCTATCTTCTTGATGGTGGCTAAGCTACTTGTGACCGAGTTGCCCAGGTCTGCGTCTTCCTCGTAGTGTGTAGGTGGCGCCGCTCAAGCGGGAACAAGGATCTAGACCATATTGCAGCTACTAGTCTTATGAAAACCTTAGATAGACGTTACAATATAACCAGGAGTTGGTGCTGTAATACTGGTTTCAATGGTGTTTCGATAAGACAGTTTTCTGAGCGATTACTGAGACGGATTGAGTGAGGCTATATTTACCAGGTCCATCTCGAATCTCGGGCTACCTAACCCACTACCTCTAACTGTTAAGTATAGTTACTAACTAGTCTTATTAAATTCCCTGAGACCTGTGCTCAAGCTGAGTGATGTGCGACTTAATTATGCTAATCTTAAACTGATAAAAGTATTCTAAGTCCTGCCTGTCGGCTTCTGAGATTTAGCCTGCAAGTCGTAGGATGAGTTTCTGAGATGCGGCCAGATCTGCTGCCATATCCCCTATAGGTCTGTTGAAATCATAGTAGGATTCTTTAACACCTTTCTATAATAACTGGTTGATACTGTGGTAGGTCGAAATGTAACGCCGCAGCACAAAGACAAGTTTATCTGACTGAAGAATCCGTTCTTCAATGTCTGGGGCCCTGTTTTTGAACTTATCTATTAAGATTAGAAGATGCTGTATGTCGTCATTCCTTTTGAGCTGTCTAAGGGTGTCTTGGAGTTGTTGGTGTGCACCTAAGGTAAGTCGGTATAAGAGTATGGACTAATTACACTAGGTATCGAGCATTAATTCGCAGAGTTCTGAAGCAATCTTGAGCCTATTTTGGAGCTCTACCAGTTCTGGCAAAGGCGCACGGATCTCCGTCTCAGTAATGACAGTTTGAATGTCATTGATGTCACATAGGAGTCTATTTACTACGCCCGTAGAATCTGTGGTGAATTCACCTTCTGAACTATATTAAGTTAGTATTTCGTATGGCTATAGGTTCAATCATACCTACCAGTCCTTGAACGTCTTAACTAGTTTGTGATACACTGCTAGTATCGTGTTGAAGCCACTAGTGGTGCCGTCGGTAATGCCCATGCAGACAACGTCTCCTTTTCTTCTAATTCCTGGGTCAAGAGGATGTAAAGACTCCTCGAGATTGTGACTAGTATCTCCGAAACATCTCAAAAGAGCATCCAATCTTAACTTAAGAATGGGGCAACCCTTGAGCGAGTCTAGAAGACTAGCAAACGTTTTTAGGTCTCTCTGGAGAGCTGTCACCCATGATCCTCGATGAGAACTCAGCGCAAGTAGCAGGCTTTTGCAATGATTGTCCGTAATAATAACTGGGCGCCCAGGATTCTCATCTATTGTTAAATAGACCTGAAGGTGTTGATTGATACTTTAGAAGAGGAAACTCAGCCCGTGAGGGGAAGCTGAGTATATCCACATACAGTAAACCATAATAGGCCCGACCTAAGTTCCGAACACCGAAAAGTCCGTAGGGCTAGACCTGGTTTAATACTGGTTTGTAGCATGTGAGTGGCTGCTAAGGTCCGATAGGACCGAACAGTGAATTGCTCACGTGACTAGGACTACTTACCCCGCACTTTCGCCCGGGTCGACAATCTAGCTTCAGTCTCACCACCAACCCAAGAACAACAACACCCACGATCACTATGGACGATGTAAGAGCAATGTCTTTGTCGCTACCACGTGTATTATAACCCTGACAAAGTACGAAGGTAATTAAATAAGGTACTATTGAAATTCGATTTAATGGTTCTGGAAAGGATATTGCCTGGGCTGGCCCAGTTAAAGACTTTCGTAACATGCTCGATATACTCCTTAGGGATGTAGCCACTGATATATCAGTGCAGTGGATCTCCGGCGACTCAGTTGTAACGATGAGAGCTAATACAATACAGATCAGAACCGGGGCCCAGGTAACTCACTGTGCGTTAACTATATTCAATGCATGGTAAGATGCTCGAGGTTACAGGGGAGGGGGGGATAGAGCTGGGTCTATATCGTCTGGTGGGCGCGGACAGCAGAAAGAGTATTCTGAGGCACACGAGGCCGTAAGAGCTAGATGGGGCTGTATGAATGGTGCATAAATGTAAACAGCAAATCCAATTCAGTACTAACAACCGACTAGATATCTCGAAAATGGTAAAATAGAAGCCCCTCCCCGTGGGATAAAACATAGAAGTACTACTCCAAGACTTCTTGGGTTAGGCATAGTCCCTATTAAACGCTGAATGGGAGATACTACAATTGTTGTTCACCTTTTGAGTGCCTCACTCCAATTTTGATCTAGCATACGCAGACCACAAACTTGAAGTCAGGCTTGTGTTTTGGCCCGGGGCAAAGCAACACATGTATGCAAGTAGATGGCTGTGAAAGACAAAGATCATCCACCTAAACTACAATACTGGTGTTATATTTTCTGCGTTTACGATGTACGAAATCATTACTCTGCCGTCTTAGCTGTAAGTGTGACCCCAGGTCCAAAACGATCGTTGAACTGCTTGGCGCTATTCAGGCCAGAAGTTGTCGAGATGGCACATGGGACCTGGCGATGACGTTGCTCGTCTTTTAATGACCCTGAATGCTGGGCGTCCAACTGCGTGAGAGCTTCTATAGACTTCTGCACGGTCTCATTTGACACTTGCCCGCCGAAGTGTCGAGACCGTCCACTGAGGTTGAGCCGCCGCGCTGTGACTAAGTCGTTGACTGTTGAGACCGAAAAGGCGTAGCTGTTGTCCGCTAATGTAAGATCTTCAAAGACGTTGCTTCGCTCGTTGGCTAGCTCGCCAGCCTTGGAAACGATTCGGATGCACTGGCCGAGGCTCTCTTTTGTCTGCTGAAGACGTTCCAGTTGTGATGCGACCGGTTGAGACATCGCCCCGTTCAGAGACATCGCCTCCAGATTGCTACTGATAAGTGCCTCGTGGGTTCGCAGACGGGCTACGAGAGACTGGATAGACCGCCCGGCTTCACTCAGGCCAGTCTTGATGTGTTTGTGTGCCGATGGACGCCCTGAAAACTGAGTGTGCTCCGTTGATGATGCTTCGAATTGCACGATCTGGGCGGACAGCTGGACACATATGTTGAGACCTTGTTGGGTGCTCTCCTTTTCTTCCAGCATTGCCTGCCACTCCAGGGCAACATCATCGATGGCGTTTGCGTCACCGGCCTTGAGCCGGTCGATCTTCTCCTGCAAGTCTGCGAGGTGCGTACTCAAGTTGGTTGTGGTGTCGCAGATTATGTCCTTGTAATTCGCAAGGACCTCTGGCGATATAGCGGCTATGCGTCTGCGAGATCAGAACGTAAGAAAGGTGACTATAATAACAACACTGTTTGACTTATAGGTTTGCGTTAGTAAGAGCAATGTTAATAGTGGACTTGTGCGCGGCTAGCATGGCCCTGAAGTCGTTGATGTCTCCTTGAAGGTATCTCTGTGCGATCCAATCTCGCACGCTCGAACGCGCAGTATCGTTTGAACGTGTCGTACATTGAGTAATAATTGTGCCGTACTCTTCACAAGCTTTGCTACAGCGCTCAAGAGGACGTCGGAGGGGTTGAAAATCTAAGCTTGGGTTGCTGGTAATAGTTTCGAGGAGTGAGCTTAAGACCGCGGTCAAATCACTAACTTCCGCTTTGAGCGCCCGGGCATCCTTGTTCTGGCTCTTTAAACCACGAATGATCCTATGGAGTGCTGTGCAGGACTTGAGGGCAAAGCCGCCTACCGCTAGAATGCTGGTTGTGATGCTGAGTGGGTCTGCTATGATTTGGTACCTCTGGCTGTGCTGACGGTGAGGATGAATTTTGAGGTTGTGGGTTGATGGTAGAGATACCTGGCGTCTGGTATACCTTATTAGTGTTGCTGTCCACCCGGGCGTTATCCGCTGGCGCCCACTTTGCTTGGATCTGTCCGCTGGCTGGGTCTCCGTTCTGCTCCCCCTGTCACCTAAGTCGGTACTTGCTTCCGTTTGATTGTGGACGGTGGAGTTGTTTTAGGGGCCTCCTTTCCTCACCGTATCGTCCGCTAGTGAGCATCCTTACTCCGCGGAAAGCGCCCAGAGGTGTTAACTGCCCCGTACTTGTTGCCCAGAGTAGGGGGTTAGCGGCTGGTGAAATACATCATTACCTAATCTTGCTGTGTATATGCGATTGGTAAGTATGTGGGGTCGTATGGGCGAAATGTAGCGACCTAGGCGCCCAATCCGCTTCGTTCTAGGTTAGGAACATAACGACCTGGCAGAAACATGTTAAGAATGATGATTTGGTTAGATTCTAAGTATTGATGTGGAACGTGAATCTTAGGTAAGGCCGACAATAGGCTACGGCCCTGGTTTGAATAAGAAACTACAACTTAATCGGCGGCTGAAATCTGGCCTCTCCAACGCCATGCCGCTACAAGCCCTAGTTCTAAGGTCTAATGAGATAGTCAACACTTAAAGTACACTTGTATGACTGAATGCAGAGCCTTCTACGAGCTAATCGGTTATTTTATTGCTGGGGGTCGGATTGTGTACATTCTGCTTCATCCGATTTATGAACGTTTTCTTCCTCATTCTGTGGACGGATTGTCTCTTTGACGAACGGTTGCAGTTCGCTGAAGAACTCCTGGATCCGCTGTTGTACTTCCCTGTCTTAGTGTTATTAACACATTGATCACTACGGAAGTGGGGCTAATACCTTAGGAGTTTATGGTCTTGCGTCCAGCACTGCTGCTGTTCAGTGAGCTGGTTGGGGTGGGAAGTGGGACCGAGGGCCTCGCCCTCGCTCTCTGTAGCTCTTTTGATGTCATCTTTTATGAACTCATCCGCTAGGTGTATAACTATTAACAGCAGGTGAAGTAGAATACGTGTAGACTGCATCGCAAAGCTGACCTCTCGATCGCGCGGTAAGTTGTCTCTAGCCCTATTAATGGATTTTTCGGCGATATCGCCGAGATCGGTCTCAAGACTCGGATGCTGGGGAGTGTCTGAGTGCATGGATGATGGCTTTGGGTTGTTGGGTCATATGTGAATTGATTAGATTTGCAAAAGGGAGGAATGGCGTGATAATGGGTAAATTCGCTCCTCCTTGAGACCTATTTATAGTAGTAATGGTACCGTAAGGACAACTACAGTTAATTAACCGCTTATTAGCTAGAAGAGAGCCTTGACGGCTACGGGGGCTGTAGTGAAGCTGAGGGAATTCTAGGCTGCCCGGTGCTCTCTGGTAGCCGGGTAATTCGTAAACTGTACGGGCCCCTTCTACTAACTGGCGCTTACGCTTCTCCAAAGGGGGCAGGCCCTTGTAAGTGCTATCCCTCTGTCGCTAATCTCGACCCCGCATGCCTGCTGGACTTCTTAAGTCGAGCCGACAGTGCAACTCTCGTAAGATGGTCGCTATCCGCTATATGGTAAAAAACTATTGATATAATGGCTGAAGTTGTAGGGTTAGTATCCGGCTTGCTAGGCTTTGCTTCGCTTGCCTTCCAGTCTAGCGTCGCTCTTTATAACACCGTCCAGGACATCCGCGCCCACCCTAAACGCGTGTGCGATCTTTTGGAGGAGCTTAAGGTGTTGAGCGAAATACTACGCTTACTTACTGAAACTATTAACGCCACGCCTAATGTCGACCTATCTGTGCTTGAACTTCCTCTGCGACGATGCGATGAGGTATATAAAGAGTTTAGGCAGGAAATTTCACGATACTTATCACGGTCTGGCGGTGATCGCACCAGCTTCTGAGATTGGGCAAGGCTGTAGTACATGGGTGATGGTATCAACGAGTTCACTCAGCTCCTTGCGAGCTATAAGTCCACTATTAACATAGCCCTCGCCGATGCACATCTGTGAGTTATATGTTCTGCACAGAAAAAAAGAAGAAAAACCTCTCTAATTGCTTCTCGGACAGATGCTAATCCGCAACCACTACTAAAAGCCTCAAAAAATACCAAAATATGATCAAAACGACGACCGACGACCTCGAGGCCCGCCTTGACAGCATCGATACTAAGATCGCCGCTATATTTAACCTTACTGTAAATAAAAGCAATTTGGACGCGAAAGAGCTTCAACGAATACGGGCAGAGCGGGCGAGCACACAGAAATGCCTTAAGATCTGCGCGCAGTTGGGCGATCACATTACTCAGATTCAACAACGATCCCCCGTGGGGCATAGCGCTCCCACCGGTGGCGATGCTTACGTTGACCGAGTCACCAACGAGGGCCTACAGGCTTGTCAGGAGCGTCTCGCCCAGACGGTGGCTAAGTTGGAGAGACACATGCAAGAGTTAATGGACCGGCTCGTCGAGAAGTCAGCGAAGAAGATGGATTCGGGGCACGAAGCAGTGCAGCTCACAAGGCTACGAGAAGAGTGGACGACAGCCCGTCAGTGCCTTAACATCTGTTCCAGTGCACACAACCACGTAAAAGAAAATATCAGCATCATCGACAACTATGCGACCGGGGACGACACCGTACAGTTCCTTGTGTCAACCAACGGAAAGACGATCCACGGGAAGAACAGAGGTTATGGATCGATGACGAGACAGGTCGGCGGCCACCTCAGCGACGCGTCACTTCAGCAGATGTCGAGAGATATTTCGAGTATCAGTATCCAAGTGACCAGAAGGGGTAGTACACCCCTGCAAGACAACGCGTTCTCTTCTCCCGAGGATCAGTTAGAACGTGATCCCGATGAAGACTTTGGGCAACGCCACGGACGGGGCGTCAAGTTGTCGGAGACTACTCTGGATGCTAGATTCTCAACCTTGTCTACTTTGGACGGAGGGTCAGCCAGCACTGCGGAGCGCTCGCCGCGTTAACTCAGTGATATAATCGTCGTCACCTCATCTTCGCTTATTATAGCGCCTCGCAATATTTACTTCAATGTGACAGTCAGACCTATTTACCTCTATAATGAACACTCTTAGCCTGGCTTACTCTGGTCTGAAGTGAACGCGCTGCGATATGTGAGACCAAGGTGAATGGTTTTGATTTAGATAAAATGTTGACGGCTGACCGGAAAGCCTGGCGATTGTATGGTCGGTAGTACGCGACAAAGCAGACACACGTTGGGAGCTGGGCCTGACGGCAAGGCATGGCTGCCTGAAAACATTTCCATCTGGTTGAACTGATCAACGGATCACCACCTAATTTATCTGAGTGCTCTTGTTGACTATCTTTAATATTGCTCGAATTCGGGTAATATCTAGCCCACCGAGTGGTTGTGTCTTTTATGACTGTGACGTTGATCGTTGTGTCCAGATTGAGCCGGGAGAGAAAAGAAAGCGATTAGTGCGGCGGCTTGTGGTCTTCTCGCCTTGGGTCAATATTTCACGAGGAGGTGTGGCAATTCTCTCCGTAGTTAAGCCAAAGAGATTAAGACTCTATTGCTCTTTGCTTGCTTTTAGCTGCTGATTGACACATAGTATATAATATAGGTAAGTAGAGTAAGATGTTATCGAGGTGAATTAAGCACTAGAAGGATTGAAACACTAGATATTTAGGATTTATGAAAATGGCTAGGCTAATAAGTTGGCTAAGATGGTCCTTTAAGTTGTTGGTATTCTCAAACCTAACAATAGTAGTGATGGGTGGGGAGACTGGTTTCTTTCCTTTAACTGCTAAACGCTACTAGTTACTGTATACAGGTGGTGGTGTGCTTACTGGTCCCCGTTCTAAGTTAACGGCGTGCTAACTAGTACCCTAACAAAACCTAATTTGGGAGACTAGTCATGGCAGAGGGAGAGGACTAGTCCCACCATTAGCCTGAAAGATCTTAGGGCAGGAGACTGGTACCACTAGCTTTATACTGGGGTCTTCCTGGGTCTACTCTTGAGCGAGAGGCGTTCTGGTTACTAGTAGTCAGTGAACTCGAATGTTGTTCTACTAGTATTCGCCAAATGATTCCTGCCTGGGACTGGTCTCGAAAGAGATGAGTCACCGGGTTCCTAGTGTGATGTAGGTGCCTGAGTGCTGGGTTCTAGAGCTTGGAGAATGAGTGCACCCAGAACCGGGTAGTTTGGAACTCGTCAGGCCACCACTTTTAGCTATCCGAGGTACAAGTGCCAGGACTTGGGCTCAGACTATCGACCGGTATCCTGGATGCGCCTTACATAGTTGACTAGTCCCGCGTCTTCCGCTTACAATGTGACCAGTAGCATGTATCATAGTTACGTGATATACTCGTACCTAGGCTTGTGAAATAGTGGGTACTGATCACTTTAGTTAGACTTAATTACAAGAGCTAAGTCTCTAAAAAAGGATTCCTAGGATGTACCTTATCTCAGATCGCTATATCCTATGGAGTGTATGTTAACGCTGTTTGTGCTAAGTTACAAGGAGTATAAATCTAAGACGGGCAAATTATACTATTACATTTCTTAACAAGTAGGTACTTTTGCTCACTAAGATACTAGATGCTAAGCCACATTATTCCTACTCTGAAATATCCGGCCAATCCAATCCCATCGCATGTACCATTTGATGCCAAGCTTCAGATACATCCGTAGGTAACGGATCTTTGGCAGAAGCCAGTGTTGCTTTGGAACACCGTTCTGCATATTGACGGGTCAAGCTTCGCTGTTGTGGTCTGAACGTACATCCGTGGAGGCGTGCTGCATGGGCCTTGAACTTTTCCGCATCTCCAAACTGGAGCCCATGGCCCTTGCACTCTGGACGTGGACAAGAAAGATTTCCCCCAGCACGCCTGATGTGGTCGTCCAAATGGTCCCAGAGCTTCTTTGTCCGCGTGTATGTTTTCCCGCAGAAGATGCATGGATTCATTCTTCCAGGTATTACCGAAGTGCGTTTTCCTCGTCGGCGTGGACACAGTTTGTACTTAGAAGTAGACAATAACATGCTGGCTAAGTTGTTCTCATCGTTCGGATGCGTAGGGCTGACTGTCGTTGAAGGGGTTATAATGCCTTCTTCACCAACTGGCTTCGACAGAGGAAACGTGTCGGCCCCTGATGCAGAGATTTTGTTCGTCTGCTTTTGCCTTGTCTTCTGTTGGTTTCTCTGGACTGGCTCGCACACCGTAGCGTAGGCAACCCAGGCGTTGATTGCATCGATCTTTCTCCTCACGATGTTTTCCTCCGAGAGTTCCTCATCCATATCGCCCGCAATATCGGCAATGTGCCTTCTTTGGGGCAAAATATGAAAGACTTCGCGTTCCACGCGGTGATCTTGAAGCCCCTGGAGCTGCTTTTGGAGCTCTTCGTCGTCTTTGGCGTCGAAGTGGTCTTTGTAGATGATCCTATGCAGTTTACGCCGATACTTCTGTCATTCGGCTCACAACTCTTCGAGCTTGGATTTGTACTCCTGTTGATGTTTTGGGGGGGCTAGGCGAGGACGGCGAAACCTTTCCAGCATGGCCGCCCTCAGACCCTCTGTTTCCTGCTCGAGGCGGCGAATCGCATCATTTGGGCCGACAATGCGCATCACTTCGTCGGACACGGTCTTGGGCGCGTTCTCGTCACAACGGAGGCCCATGTGGTTGAAAATGGCGAGGTAGGGAGAGCTAGTCCCGCGGCCTAAAAAGGCGTCTTGTACAACCGCATTCATCTTGGAGTTGTGGTAGTGTTCCTGATAGACGGTGCTATTTGCCTTGTGTCGTAAACCTTGGTCACGGACAGATTGTCGATAATTCGCTGGTCCGGAGTCAGAATCTTTACATAGCTGGGTCTCAAGGACTTACTATCTACACATTGCGCATAACCTCGGCGGTAAATATATTCAGTCAGCCTTTCTGGAAGCCCCATGGCAATACCCAGACGAATCGAGTGGCTATCAAACACTGCTGCTGTGAGCGGCTTGTTGGATTTCTCTCCGAAAGAGTCAAGAGTCCGCCGGAACACTGGTTTGTGTTTCCACTCTTTCTTCCAACGAATCTTAACAGCTCTCTGGTTGAGTTTGGTGTTGAAAAACGGTTCTGCCCTGTGCTCATACCCTGCGTTTGCGATGACTCCCTCGGCCAGCGCCTTGGCGAGGACGTGGGACACAGGGCACAGGACAGGAAGGGCCTCCTCGACGAAAATATAACACGTGGGAACAATTTTCTTATTCTCCCCCTTATGCCACCTGAGATGCCACCTGAGAAGGATTTGCATTGCGAGACGGTCCCGGCCGCTACTCCCATCGGGGTCGCGGATGATCCACATGTTAATGTCCTTCCAACACAGCACCTTCAGCTGGGGGCTGTTTGTCCGTTCATCGACCCCGTCGCAGACCCAGCATTTCCCGGCTTGTGGTAGTGCCTCGTCGCTGTCACCGTTGACATCGGTATACGTATTAGATTCCTCGTCGAACTTTTTGACAATCTCTGCGTTATTACTTGGTCTGGTGTAAACTAACTCATGCCTCCGACAGCCAGTAAACATAGCAATCAGGTGAATGCATGCATCGTCTAAACGATCCAGTCTGATGTGGAAAGAAGAAGTGTCACGAACCCAGATAAAATACATCTGATAAGTAAATAAATCTGGGCCCATGGAAGGCTTCGGCTTTGGCTCTCTCCGCAGACTCCACTGTCGTGTGAGGAGCTTCTGGGCGAATTGCAGGAGGTGATTTTTGAGTGATTTCTCCAGATCCTGTGCAGTGTATTTCTTGAAAAGGCCGCCGAGCTTCCGTGTATATACTCGAATAGAACTCTTAGCCCTGATAGCTTGACTCTTCCTCCGTAACTCGGAATCTCGCATCAAGTAGTGTAGGAATGCCTCGCCCAGTCCCTTGTTCTCGTAGTTCAGCGACTTGAGCAGTTGTTTCTAATCATCATCTTTTCCCATTTGGCCACAAAATGTGATCCATCGTTTCTGCAGTCAAGCTAGGTCGACTTTGTGATTGTCCGAGTGGTTTGGTGGTAAAGGGCGGCGTTGATTACCCCGCTTCTAGGCAGCTTGTAGCTCCCCTTCACGCCATGGCAGAGGTTCGGGGCTCTGTTCGTCTCTGAGCTGCTGGCGATAGCGATCAAGCCTTGACAAATCGATTGGTATAGTTCGTGACTAGGCAGAGACATAAGTGTGTAGGTAACAGGAGAATCTGACAAACAATTTGCCTCAAAGTGTGGGCATACAGGAAAGCTAGAAACTGATCTGGAAAACGTCTTGTTGCCTTTCTATTATTAACGCTCGTCTTGGATCCAGATAACGGGACCGTAGTTAGTGCTAATCCCGGAACCAGGGTGCTGTGTTATCTCCACTTTACTGCGCCTCCTTATATTCAGGGGCACTTATACCAGTACTGTGTACATCAGCCACTACATCTCACTCCTCACATGGTACTTATGACTGATGTTCTAGGGTACCAAAATTGGTGCCTTTAGCCTGCCCCAAAAAGGCACCCAGAACGCCAACACACAAACTCTCCCTGTAATCCAACAAAGAACACTAGATATTCTGCTCGAAAACACCGGGGAGCCCTATAAATATTCGCCTCCTCAAACTTGCGACTCCTGGTGAAGACGGCATCATGAACGGACTCCAGCTTCAGACTTACAGTCTTGACGACGCACCTCCGTAGTTATGCCTCTCATACGTATGGGGAGATCCAAACCGATTCATTAGTATCAACTGCAACGGCGGAATGGTCCCCGCTACGCAAAATCTCTTCCACGCGTTGCAAACGTGCTCCAACAGACACCCGGACGCATGGCTGCGGGCGGATGGCATCTGAATCAACCAGGAGGACATTGCCGAGAGAAGCTCGCAGGTTCTTCTCATGGGAAACATTTATCAAAAGTCTCTCATGGTTCTCGGGCACCCAGGGCATTACCGCTACTCTGTCGAGCCCGAACCAAATCCTATGGATCATAAGACAGCATTGGAAGACCGCATGGGAGATCTCGGCGTTCAAGACATGCTGAGTTTCGGAGCTGATGTCGAACACGATGACGGCTCTCCTTCTCCGGAGAACACTCACGGGATGCATGGAGTATCTGTCAGCGACGGATACAGTTCCATCAATGCTCAGCGAGCAGTCAGTATCATGACTTTGCTGATAAGAGTTTGGTGGGATAAGTCGCGCCCCAAGATTCGATCTGAGAAAGACTGGATGGACATTGGCCTGCCTGATTCTGCTACAGAGGAAGGGAGAGAGATATGGGACAATCTCGTCAAGTTCTGGACCCAGGATTGGTACTTCAGAACGTGGGTGCTTCAAGAAGTCATTCTTCCAGGGAAGGTGGTTGTCTTGTATGAGCACACGGCGATCACCCTTGAAGCTATCGCCGACTTTTGGTCTCTAGCCAGAAAGAACGACTTGCCTCGGGCTCTCAGGATTGGCAAATACGCGGACGTCTTCAACATGATCTTGCATCTCAGCCCCGTCGCTTCTTTCAAACAACTGCGTGGTCGACAGCGCAAAGGAGAGGCTTTAGAAGGACACGACAATGAAATCAACGGCAGCACTTCGAATGACACCTCGCCTTCAATGCCCAGTCTCTTCGAAATGCTTATCCTGTCAAGGAACAATCTCGCAACAGATCCTCGGGACAAAGTATACGGTCTTCTCGGGCTCGCCAACGATGCGGTTGCGCGATCAATTGTGCCAAACTACTCTCCCCAAAATACTGCGGCCGATGTCTTCACAGATGTAGCCATCGCAATAGTCAATGAGGGGCACGGAGCAGATCTTCTACATCACGCCGGCATCGACCAGGGTATTGCGGGCCTACCATCCTGGGTTCCAGACTGGACAAAGCAATCTCGCTCAACGCTGCCGATCCACCTGTATAAGGGTATGTGTGAAACGCCACCAAGTATCACCATCTTGAAAACCGGCCAAAAGCCAAAGTTGGTCGTCCGTGGGGCAATCATCTCGCGCGTCAACTACGTAGCACCAGCATGGAAGTACTACTCGCATGATAGATCAGAGGCCCCGTTTGATCTATTCAAGACCGCATCGGAGCGAAAGAATCCACGATTCAACGATGAAGATGCAAGGATCTTTATCTTTAACTTCGCAAAGACCGAAGTACAAGGTGTTGGCGAGCTTTACCATGGCGAGACTTTCAAAGATGCGCTAGTACGGACTTTGGCAGTGGATTGTTCATGGCATGGACAGAGAGTTGGGCAACGGAATGGGCCAAAGAGCCAATGGAAAACGCCTTCTAATACCAGCTCCGATCAGGAGCTGTCTGCTTCACAGGAATTCTTCGACGGGGTTGACGCGTTTGAGCGCTTTTATGCCAGAGAACCAGACTCGGACGAGGAATTTAGCACGCCTGGAGTCCGGATTCACCAGACAAAGATTCTCGCGTGGGTCCTCGATTTTGACGAAGAGGCAGAGGAGGATTTACAGAGACGTATGATTCCATTTACTGCTCCGTTTCAAGAAGCACAAAAGGGCCGGCGCTTCGCAACTCTGGGCACGAGAGGCGCCGAAACCCTAGACGATCACGAGGTAGAGGAAGACGACGGCAAGACGCTCAACGATAATTCGAGCCAAGAATATGGCACAGAGGCTCTGGGGCACCACTTCATAGCAACGATTCCGTGGAACGCAGAGATCGAGGACTATGTGGTCTTGCTCGAGGGCTTCAAAACGCCGTTTGTGTTGCGAAAATGCCTGGGAAAGGACGCGGAGGAAGAGTACAAGGTCATCGGGGATTGCCATGTTCATGGCGTGATGGACGGCGAGTTTCTGCATTGGAGTGATGATTTGGATGATGTTCTCGGTCAAGATTATATCAGTTTGAACTGCGAAGGACGAAAGTACGCTGTTGTGGCGCCGGAGGGATTCGTGCCATTCAGGAACTTTCTACTGACTTGATTCAAGTATTCTCTCGGACATTACGTATACACATCAAAGTTATCTGAACCGCCCAGTGACATTTTGCGGATGAACGCGGCCATCACGGGGTATAAGGCAGGATGGTGATCTGTGGTGTTTGCCAGATATCCCAGTTTTCAGAGTTGGCGGGATCGCTGAAAGGAGTGAGAGCGGCGAATCGCATCCTGCGGGTGCATCGGTCAACAATTTTACCAACCACCAGAAGCGGTCCGTCAATGTAACTTACGAATAGTTGCCTGGGGCAATGTAGCTCCCGTTTGCCAATTTTCCCAACCACCAGAAGCGGTCCGTGAGCTCACTCCAGGAAGTTGTACGCTCAATACCTCGAATCGGAAACGGTAGCACCTTCTCCTTGTCCATCGTTGCAGGGTCAAATGTGCTGGCACTGGCGGAGTAGGTAGAGTATGTTGCTGCACCAACATACCCTGCTTCTCCTGCGGTCAGCGGATATGTCCACTGGTCTTCTTGGTAGCTGGTATCAAATATCTGCAAGACCGTTAGTATCATGCATGGGCATGAAGTGAAGAATTCCAGTGATGAGTGTGACGCACATCCCAACGCAACTCTTTGGTTCCCCACTTGAACTGCGCATGAACCTTGGGAAAATCTTGAGCGGCCCGAGAGGTGTTGAACGCATATCTATCTCTGTGTCAGCAAATTGGAAGGGAGTCGTATTATTGGTTTCGTACGTGTGGTAAGCCTCGATGCCCTGTCCATTGGGCCCAGATCTTTGCAGTGGGTAACCGTCGGGAAACATCTTCCCTCGCATCTGAACCTTGAGATCAAATGCCGCACCTGTTCACGATGTCGTTAGAAGATGCGCATGAATCGGATGGAAAGGTCGTCTTTACCCAAGTAAGGAACCGACAGAGTCTCGCTGTTGCTGCCAGATATTATGATTTTACCACTGTAAATTGGCAATTTGGACTCGTCCTCGACCTTTGGAGGAGCAAAGCTAAACCTGAGATTTGAAGTCAGTATTAACCTAGAACGAGTTGAGTCGCCACTTACTCGGCTTGCTTTTTCTCGCCAGGGTTGACCTTAATCGCCCCCGGGGGAAAGGTTACTTCAGGAACGAGACTGATGGGCTTGACGTCCAGGACATCTGCAAGGAGCTGTGGTGTACGTCCTTGTGCGTTGAAACCTCCCGCAGCCTCCAAAGCGAAACTGTACGTCACCGCCTGGTCCCCGTTGTTTGTAATCTCGACGACGTGAGAGCCACTGAACGAGTCAGTGTCGTTTAGCGCGATCTTCTCAAATGACAGCCAAGTCTTGGACTCCAACAACTTCGTTGCATTGATGATTCCGTTGCCGACCTGCGCAACAGGGGCAAAGAATCCAAAGTCAGTCGGAAGGGCCTGCGGCTCAATGGCCTGCCACGGAAGCGACTCGCCGCTGGAGATGATGCGCCTCGCCAGCTCCTTGGCGAACCCCGTGCCGTGAACAGCGCGGCCGCCATGTTTCCCGATGTAAAGCGCCGCGACGCCAGCCACATACGGTGTTGCCATTGACGTTCCACTGAGCACCTTCCAGGTCTTGTCGAGATACGTGCTGTAGATATTCGCGCCTGGCGCGGCGATGTCTGGCTTGATTTCCAGCTCATACGTTCCGCCCCAGCTGGAGTACTGCGAGGGAATGCCGCCCGCAGCGTCAAAGAAACCGACAGCCCAGTCGCTGTCCGTTGGGGCCGTGAAGTCGGCCGTCACGTTTCCGCCGGCCTTGACCGTCTCGATGATTGCGGCGCCGGCTTTTGCGTCAATCAGCGCCATTTGGGACTTGTAGGCCGAGTTGGCGACGAGCTCGAAGGGGCGATAGTCGTCGTTGTAGAAGAGTACGTATTGCGCGCCGAACTTCTCGACGTTGGTCTGCTTGACGTATGGTGTGCAGCTTCCTCGTCGGATAAGAACGATCACGTTGGAGAGATCGGGAGTTGAGTCCGGGAGAGGGCTGCATGCTTCTCCGAGTATTTGCGTGTCAAACTGTAGTGGTACTATGGGAAGACCAGTAACGTTCCACAAAGGCCTGTTAACGGGAGGGATGTATGCGAGTTGCGTCGTGTTCGGTGTGCCGTTGAGACTGAATGTCGCATGCCATGGTTTCGCCGGGACCCGGCTCGTGTCGACTGAAGCCACAGCCAGAACCTCCTTGCCGGATGATCCGCTGCTGGCGTAAAAAGGACCCTCGTCTCCGTCGTTTCCGGCGGCGATAGTCACGACAACTCCTTGTTCCACGATTCTGGAAGCGACTGTTGCCCAGGGTCCGTCGGAAAAGCCGGCCGCGCGACCGATGCTTGCCGTGATGATGTCTGCCTGTCGGGGATTCAGCACAAGAGGTTGACAAAATGGCAGGGGGTCGACTTACCCCAGACTCGTAAGCCATGATTGTGGCGTCAACCAGCGTATCTTCGTCTGTGCCCTCAAACTACCAGATTTGTTATTTAAGTGTGTTCAACCCGCAAGTAACGAGATAAACTTACGGCACCAAACACCTTGAATGCTAGAATCTCGGCCTCGGGAGCCACGCCGGAATAGCTGTGGGTTTGACTGGTCAGTTGGATTCAATCAATCAACCCGGGTCCATTGTCTCACAATTCACTCTTGCCGGCGATGATGCCCACAACGTGAGTGCCGTGACCCAGCGAGTCAAGAGGATCTTCGTCCGGAGCCTTGTCGTTGGATCCGTCATATTCTGGAGAGTGGATGAGCCGTCCAGTTCCGCATCCTTCACAGTCAGATGACTACTTACCTTCTCCTACAAGATCGTACCCTCCCGAAACCTTGAATCCAGGACCGAACCCGCCGCCAAGCTGGATGTTCAGCTAATTGTACCTTAATTCGAGTCGTGATTGGGATAAGCTTACCGCGGGGTGACGGTAATCAACACCGGAGTCAATGACTGCAACCTTGACCCCCTTACCAAATATGCCCGCTTCGTGGAGCTTGTCAACACCGGTGGAGAAGTGAATAGACCAGTTTTGTGCCGTGGCATCATCGCTAAACGAAGCCTGCGGCGTGAGGGGTGCCAGTTTGTAGGTCTTCACAGGCCAGGCCTGAGCTACCTCTCCCACTTCTTGCAGGGTGTCCAAGTTGTCGCTTTCCGACTCGACACTGAGTCCGGAGAAGATCTCGCTGCTGAAAGACTTGAGAATTTTGGCGCCGGTGGCCTCGATCTTCCGAGACAAATCTGCAAGAGCGACACCCTGGCCACGAAGAATACCTAAGCAGCGTGAAAAACATCCACAGGGGGGGAGCGGAATCTCATACCGGCTCGGCCTCGACGATGAACTTCTTCGTCTCCGCCAGTGTTGCATTCTGGGCATCATCTCGTCTTCGACGCCCACTCGCAGACGAGTGTGCTTCGACAGCTCCGAGGGCTATCGCCCAGAGCAGAGGAACGAGACGCATATCGGCAAAAGAGCTGAACTTCTGAGCTGCCCAGATCTAAGGTCGGCCGCAATGAGCGAACTGGGAAACTCATATGTGAATTGAATCCAAGAGAACCCGGATAGAAAACACGACACATATCACCGTAGTCCCGCGTTCCTGCGTGCATTTTGGGTCCTGATTCCCTGCCCAGTTTCCTTTCTCGTCGTGCCATTCGGGACGATGGGTACAGCATGGATGATTGTGTGGGCCATAATCCCACTGCCACCCTGCAGAAAGCGACATCACATGCATTTAGCAATAATTCCTGACAAGCCTTCCATCCGCCTGCCAGATTTGGATTGAGTCTAATTCGCCCTGGCTGTCTAAGGTAGCAGCGGACGCTAGAATGAGGTCAGTCACCCGTTGGTGGTGCAGAGTGTTCATTAAAGATCCCTGTTTCCGCGATGCTGCCAAGTGTAAAATGGGGCGAAATAGCGCATAATGGCTCACCCGGGTCGCTGAATTTAGGCAGGTCCCTGACAATCCGGAAGGAAGCGCAGTGGACTTCTCAGTTGCTACTGAACGTCTAAAAGCAGATTAACCCCAAAGCTGAGTCTTGTTGATGGGTTCTTTGCAACGAGGCAAAATGCAGGTCAAGTTTTGAGCCGCCAATAGCTTTGCATAGGTAGGAGTTGGAGAACGCAACGAAGGCCTGACTAAGGCTGCAAAACGTACAAGGGTCGGAAAGAGAAAGCAGAGAGACCAACAAGGTTCTCAACGTTCTTCACAGCGCCAACGGCCTAGTACTGAAGGAGTCGGTCGTACATGGGTAACTGGCGCTTTCGGGGATGGAAGTATACTGGTTACGAAGTGTTTCACGAGACTGCGGTGATCCCTGAAAGGATGAGTTTCCTTGGCTCTTCCTGTTTAGTGTCTAAACTTCTGCTTCCAAGATAGGCATTAGATACCTTACGTATCACAGGTTTGCTTACCTTTCCACTACGCGACAGGACTATGCACACCATTGGATCCACACGTTTAAACAAGAACAATACGTCTGATGAGAACCTGCTGATACTCAGAATCGATTAACTCATCTGTCTCGATGGTCCGGGGACTTGGAATGACAACGGACAACAAAAATAGTTGTAAATGCTTCTGAAAAACAATCCAAAAGATATCAGTCTCCCCGAGGTGGGCTCGAACCACCAACCTCCAGATTAACAGTCTGACGCGCTAGCCAATTGTGCCATCGGGGATATTTGATGCTTTGATGAAGGCATTCCGAAGGCAAGTGGGTTCTTCTGCAGTAGGCGAGGGCTGTGGTTGTGGGACATCTGAAGCCCTAGGAGTGAAGGTTAACGATGGGAAATGTGGAACCATTGCCTGGACCTCAGACATGGCATTCAGGGTGATACTTTTGACCAGCTGAAACTAACTTAGAGTCTAGGGCATCTCGTTAAGACAAATGGCGCTTCTGACGCCATGATTGTCATGAGAGAGAGTTGCAGGAGCGGGCGCGTGCGGAAACTGGTCGTTGGACGTAGAGGCTCGCAGGGCTTTGGCCACATATCTATATCTCGGGCGCACTTGAATGGGATGTGGTTGAATTATTGATTCGGTCGCTGTTTTCTTGATAACGCGCACTCGGACTACGGCGGGTAGAGAAACGCTCACGATGTACGAAGCTATGTCTCCGCCTAGTGTCAGCTTACATGTTTGAACACAATGTTGCAGATAATGTCGGATCGTTCCTGTCGTGATACGGAGTACCTCCCTACGCGCAGCGTACCTTTTCTCGGAGACTTTACAGACTGCCCGGGGGCTATAGAGACTCGCAACAGTCTGTGGTTTAGAGAGGTGAATCTAAACTTGTGTTACAACTTGCGTCATTATTCTAAAGACATAACCTGAGACTGTGTCTGTTTCCGCGACTGAGCTTACTTAGCAGGGAAGAGACCTAGTGTCTGGCGATGATGGATGACCGAGGTGGCACTGCCTGCCAACTGCTTCATCGCCAAAATCAGAAGCTCTAAATGGTCTTTCAGTCGCGCTTTAATACCACAAGGCCCTATCCTGGCATTAGCTTCACGTGTCCCATTCCCGAGATGAACTCGGATCCAGCGTGCACCAGCTAAGGGTAAATTGGCTCCGCCTTCGATGATGTTCAGCCTCTGAAAGATATTGCAACTCTTCCACGAACCAATGCTGATGAGTTGCAGAAAGTGCGCGATTTGTCTTGCATGGAGTATGCCCCGTAGGGATTCCGTTGGATTATGTACGTCTAGCGACAATATATACATGCCGAATGTTCTCATAATAAATACAGGCAAAGCGTTTTGGATGTCCAACACAGTTGAATTATCCTTGGTTTGTGTCGTCAACAGCTTATTTGACGGAGATGGTGACGCCAGAGGTCTTGAAGACGGCGTTGTTGCCTGGAAAGATGGACGATTAGCAGGTGTTCAATTTCACCACTGCATTGGGACTCACCGGAGAAGGGCTCAGTGCCGGCCTGGAGGGAGGTGACGACGTTGGTCTTGGCGACACCCTGGCTGGAGACGAGGTAGTTGAAGAAGCCCATCAGGTCGCCGTTGAAGCTGGCAATGTTCTTGGGGGCGACGAAGGAGAAGACGGTGGTGTCGCCGTTGGGGCCCTCGAAGAGGTTCCAGGTGGTGCCGGCGATCTTGGGGGAGGCGATCTTCTTGCCCGTGCGGGAGATGGGGCCGGCGCCGCCGTAGGAGCCGAGCCAGATCATGATCTCGTACTTGTTGTTGGCGCCGACGGAGGGAGCGAGCCAGAGGTCGTAGGCGACGTCGGCGACGATGTTGGAGCCGGTGTAGCTGGGAGGCTGGAGTCAGAACGGAGCTCGTTGATGATGCTCGGGGGGAGGGGGATTATGGATTACTCACCTCCAGGTCCACTTGGAGGGAATGGACTTGATGGCGGAGAGGGGCTTGTTGACCTTCTCGAGGGCGACGTTGGAGTAGGACTTGACCTGGCCCTGGCCACCGGTCCAGGTCCACGAGGTCGACCAGGCGACGGAGTCGGACTTGATGGACTCGTAGGTGGTGCACTGGGAGCCGGAGGAGGCCTGCTTGGCACCCCAGTTGTTGTGGTAGACGACGTACTTGCCGGCCTGGGTAGAGCCGAAGGAGTCGCACCACTTGGTGGCGCGCTTCTCGACGGCGGGCGTGGGGGAGGCGACGGCCGTGGCGGCCAGCAGGGCCGAGACGAGGTAGGAAGTGAGCTGCATTTTTGAATGATAGAAGCCGTAGGCTGAAAAGAGTGACTGGAACTGTAGCGAATGTGGTACACAAGAAGAGAAGGATCAAGTCTGAGAAGGAGAGAGAGAAGAACTAACAACCAGATGCCAAGAGCTGCTCCCGAGCGGGCGGGCGAGAGCAGATATACTCACCGCATGGCAACGTGAGCGAACGCCAGGGTCTCCCGAAGGCGTTCCCTTCCAGAAGGAAAATCTTCCCTCCAATTACGGCGACGGATGCCGAATGGGACGTTAGTGCGCGGGCAGCAGGTGAGCGTCTGTCGAGGCTGGGCCCCGTGGCTACCGGGATGCCGGAGCTAAGCTTCGGACGGAAAGCTTGTTGCGGGCTTAGCGGGTGCGCCGCTGGGTCGACGAGGAATCAGGGGCGGTTTCACGTAGACAGAATCTCGGGATTCCAACGCGCAACGCTGCCGCCGCGCCCACGCTCGCCTTGTGCGTGACTCCGCCAATGGGGTAAAGTGGGCTGTTTAATCTGCTCCTCACTTATTGACTGCGCTCTTTCGTCGAGCAGAATTGACGCGCCGGGGGGCCCTTAGGGCGGAATGCGAACTGGTGTCATCCTAGGCGCAATCTGCCAAAAGCAGAAAGTTTACGAAGCTGGAAATTGAGCTTTGACTCGTGCTCGGCCGGTTCTGGACGGCATCGATCACGCCCCCAATCAGTTTATTGGAAAGCCGAAGTCGAGCAACAGTGGTCGAAGTTCCCCTGTCGATGGGTGAATTTGGCTCTTGGTCTCGGGCCATGCCGTGGCCCAACCCTGCGGGCATGTCGTGTTGGTCTCCCAATGCCGGGACTCATTCATGAGGGTGACAAGAAGGTTTCCAGAGCTAGCCGGTGCTGCCGTGTTCCCTGCCGCATCAAAGGGGGTCTCCACCGGCGTGTATATATGAGGCTAACGCCGTGTGCTGGATAGAACACTGCCACATGCACTGCTACTTTATGTCAATCCAGCTTCAGCAACTCTCATTGCTTTTGCAGGATTACACCAGAAGTCCGGTCCACGTCATCATGGTTATTCTGGCAGCGACAGCGACTTTCCAATGCATCGAGAATCAGTAGCAACCCATAGTCCCATACCGCCCGGCATCTCCTTTTGCCTTTCCAGCGTCACCGTTGCAGCCCCGCCATGCTCACCGTATTTCGGTTTCGTTTAGCAAAGACCCTTCTCTCTCTCTCTCTCTCTTTCTCTCTCTCTCTCTCTCTCTCTCTCTCTCTCTCTCTCTCTCTCCACCACGCGATGCTGCCCCTGACGTCTCCCTTGCAGCGAGGCGCAGAACTCCAAGCCGGTAAATCGCTGGCTCCATGTCGCGCCAAGATAGGCCCGGCCAGCCCAGCAGCGACCTCCCCCAGATTACCAGGGTGCGGATCGCCCGCCAAGCATGCCTCACGGCCTCTTCAGACCCGTCATGCTGGGATTGGAGCTGCAGGGAGTCTTCACCAGAGCTTGCTTTGCCGGCTCATCGTACGATGTTTGTGTCTCTCGTCAAAGTTGTTCGCCTTTCGTTGTCTTCAATCCGTCTCCGGACTGGCTCTTGAATGACGCGGCCGGCCAATGTAACATCTCCCCATGGCAAGCAACGCCTTACTGGTGGAGTTTTTGCTGGACGAAAAAGAGACTGGCTTGGCGAGTGGGCATGCGATGGAGAAATAAAGGGGGTTTTAGCGAAGGGGCGCCGGGTGGGCGGCGCTAAAGTGCCGTCCCGGCCGGTGGCCGAGATTGCCGCACCGGAGTAAACAAACAGCTCGGCCAGGGCCCCCGAGAACCTGCCATAGGGTTCCCGATTTGGAAAATGTTCTTCCAGAGAGCCAGAGAGAGTTGTGAGTATATCTTGGCATTTCTTCTGTTCCGAGACAATAGAGAACAGATTGTCTGACCTGTAAGAACAGGTTCAGCGCGCTTCCTGTGCGGATCACCATCGTGACCAACCAGCAGTCACCTCGCTAACGGCCCAGCGACGATATCCACTTGATCGCAATTGAGCCGCCTAAATTTTCAACACATCCGGCTGTGTGTTCTAGTGGATTATGATTTCTCGTTCACAAGTATGTGCACTTGATCCCGAGAAGGTCGCAGGTTCGAGCCCTGCCACGGTCATAGCATCTTTTCTTTTGCAATTTGCTAGTTTTTAATTCTCTTCAGCTCACATGACTGGATACTGACATTCTGGAAATGCATCCGATGGATGACACTCAAAGGCTTCGATATCCATGCTACGGGGGTCGCATGGAACTGTGATGAGAGTAGGTTGTACAATCTTGAAACGGCCCTTCTTAGGGGCTGCCAAACATATTGATCAACCCCATTGAAGATTAACTAGGGAATAGGATAATCACTTTATTGGCATTGCACGCCAGTGACCTAGTCTCGAGTTTCTTGCTACTAAATGCCAGTTTCCACTAAGTCCCTCAAGCCCGGCTCAACGCCATCAACCGTCCAAAAACAAAACTTTTAGTTACCAACCTATTCAACGCTCATGCAGTCTAATGATGCCGGTGATTTTATCCTAGCCCTTGTCTTCCTGGCTTGACGATGGTTCTAGACCACTCCTTTGGCGTCGCTCTCTCATGCTTTGCACCACGGTCGCACTCAGCGATGTATCCAGCTCTTCAATCGTCCCCTTCATAGCCTCGGCAACTCTGTCGGCCGGGTTGCAATTCGCATGCTTTTCGTAGCAAGAAACGTATGAAAGAACACGCTTGATCGAGACGAGCAGATCCGCGATGCTCTCATCCGGCCGGATCTCAAGCTCTGTTGCCTTGGAGCCTCGAACGTAAATCATGCCTGCAAAGAGGCTCCCCAAGACAACGTAATCGCATTTTTTGTTTTTCGTTATGGGAATGTCCGAGATCCCCATGCACATCCACTTGCCGTCTATTAATCTGGCAATGAGGTGGTTGATGTGCGAAGGCAACTCCAGAGCCAGATGGTTCCGTAGTGAGCGGATGTTTTCTGGGAGCGGGTTAGGTATGAGACTCCAATGACGTAAACCCACGCGTACGTACCGGAAATTGCTGGAGAACCGAGAGAATCGTATAGATACTGGTCTAGGCAGACTCCGTCTGTGGTGATAATGTGACCCTCCCCATTCAAGGTGCAGGTGAGGGCGATCTTGATGACCGTGCCCTCAAAGATATTCTCATCGCCCAACCCCCAGGCAATGCATGCCAGCTTCGCTAGGTCATGCCCATCTCTGGAGCCCACTGTGCTCTTGATAGTCTCATACCATTCTCCGATCCATGGCTGCAGAACATGTTCCATCTCATACATGCTGGCCAGACATAAGGCGTGGTAGATTTCAGAGAGCGTCGGTCTCTTCGGGACGAGATCGAACTTGCAGTGAATCATGTTCAAGAGAATGACCAGCCCTTCCGATTTCTCGTGTGGGCATGCGAACAGTGACGGGGTCCAGTCCCAGTCCTCGACGTCACCCTGGGCTTCCTCGGCGGTTTCCACAAGCGTTCGTTCCCAAAACGGCGATGCCCTCCGCAGAGCACTCGAGCAAACTCGGAAGGCCATGCTCTCACCGGACTCCGGATCGCAGCCCACTCGCAAGAGAAGGTCTCCGTACGGATCGATTTGGATCTCCTCATCACCGGCAAACGTATCCTCCGACGGGGTTCTGATCCACTCGCTTTCTATGTCGGTATCGTATTCAGTCGCGGCCGCGGCCGGACGCAGCACTAGTTCCGTCACGCCCTGCATCATGTCGAATATGCAGAAGATTTTCGTAGTGTGCAAAGCATCAAAAGACCAAACAAACCACCTTGAGGGGGAGACCGAGGTGAAGTAGGAGACGTCGTCGTGGACGAGCGGCGCTTAAGCGCCAGTCCAAAACCCCCCAGACCCCAGCACGGGCAGTGGTCACGGGTTTGGGAGCACGACACACCTAGAGTTCTGTGTTCTGAACCTTGCGTCGCCCCTCCCCAGCTTCTTCCCGGACGGCAGTGCACCTGCTGATGTGAGGAGAAACGCACGGAGGTGGCAGTTTTACGTAATGATACACGCTCAACCACGAACAGGCAGACCTGATAGGGCAGCGGAGCTTGGCATCTCGTACGAAGAAACATGGGAAAGCAAGGTTTCCCATTGCCAACGTCGTGTCGTTCGACGCAGGACGGCAGCATCTCGCGGGGAACGACCCGGACTCCGGAGGTCAGACGGGATGCTCCCGAGGGCTTGGCGCCCGCGGAGCGCTGGGCCCCCCTCCTTCTCTGCTGCGCTTCTCGTGCGAGTCGAGTGGAGTTTGGAGTCCATGCTGCTTTGCAGAGATACGTCATTGAGTCGGCAGACATGTTTAGAACGTTTCGTTTTGGGTTGCTTGGTTACTTGATTCTATCCACGGCTTTCAGAAGCACAATGGTACACAACTGCCGATGGCGATTTCCGGCCAAAGTCTTTTTTTGCAACTCAGTTCTCCAAGTTTAGAAGAGCCGTGGGAGACTAGGCAACTGCTCACAAAGCTTCTGCGATTTCCCGTTTCGCGAGCTGCTGCGCGCAGCAGCTGAAACAAATGCTGCGATGTGTCGCAAATGAAGATGCGGGGGTTTCAATAACCCAAGCCACAAACAATGAGCCAGATCAGTAACCAAGCCAAGTCGGCGTTGAGAGCAAGAACCGCACGAATTTCAAAGAGGTAGTGTCACCAACCAAAATCAACGCCTGAGGAAAGCAACTCTCATTCGTTGAATGATAGTAGCGTGAATCCTGAATTCTAGACCCAGTTTGCCTTGAACGTGAGATGGTCTGCGCCACACATCCCGATTCAGCCCCGCCCAAAAGCCGTCTCCCCGCTTTCCGGGCCCCGTGAATCCCGGCGACGACGGAGACACGTTCTGCGCACCTAGTAGCAATCAAGTCACGCGTTGTTTCTATCCAGTCCGTATCGTCTGTGCGCATCAAACCCGCCGTCCAGCAGCCCTCATCTCCTCTGTTATTGCCACTAGGCCCGAAATTCTCTTTGGTGCCGGCGGAGATCCTAATCCACGAGTCAAGGGATAGGTTAAAGAATATTGATTACCATGCAATTCCCCAAGCTCACCTTCAGGCTTCGCAAGTCCCCGTAACCGTTTCCCTCAAATCAGGATGCGTCTTCCCTTTTGCTAGGTGGGGGAAGGATCGTCTCTAGTGAAATGCTGTGATCTTCCTGAGCATCGCCAACACAATCGGAATTCCATGGTCATCGGGAACCGACAATCCCGCGCAAATGACAACACAGCTGAAAAGCGTCTACTGATGGCCGATTGTTGAGGTCCCCGCGCGATCGTCGCCAAGGGATTGGTACGGGACCTTCCATTTCCGACCGCGGGCTGGGCCCAGCCGCATCGATTATGACGACTTACATCTGAAGCCATCTCCCGCTAGCGCGGCTCTAGACGCGAGACCAGCTGTCCAAGCCACTACTTTGGGATTCCTTAAATCGAACAACAAGCCCTTCCTGAGCTGCGCGGACCCGGCGGATCGGGAGCGCTCGACGCGCTAGGGGCTCGAACCGGCCAAGCTGCCATTCCGACCACCTCCACCATTCCCCGCCCGTGGACGCCATGCCAAGAGCGTCCAGCTCGGTTGCTGCTCAACTTCGTCAGTGGCAGAGTGCTAGCCGCGGATAGAATTTCACCGAACTCGAGTTTTGAGCGTTTTAGCTTCTGTTTCCCCGTGTGAGGCGTTCGATTTCGCAGCGTTCACGGTCCGTCATGATCACAAATGACGTCCGCCATCGAGGCCGTTCACTAGAGAGGAATTTGATTTACCGAGAATTGGGGCGGACCTCGCGCACTTTCAGCAAATCACAGTCCAACGGTTGTGACTGGCAAGCTGAGTTGTAATGCTCAATGACGTGGCTGGTAAACGAGGCGTCGGAGAGTTAGTTCTGCAGGGTCCAGACTCGTGGTGGCCGATGTTGAAACATATATAACTCGTCCTCATCGTCTCCGAACACAAGGGTTTAAACCAGCAGAACATCACAACCAACTCAAATAAACAATATCATCACAAATCACATATTCATCATGGAAAAGGCAAAGCAAGCAGTCAACAGTTTCGTCTCTGGCGACGGACATCACAAGACGACTGTCACCCAAGATGCCAACCAGGCTATCACCGATGAGCAAGTGCGTCCTCACCAGCACGAGAACGTGACCACGGCCGTCGACAAGGAGGTTCACCAAGATCACCACCACACCACCGTTCAGCCTATCAAGGCCACGGAGACGCTGTAAGCTACTATGTTCATTGTTTGGTATGCCTGTGCTAACAGTTGCTACAGCCCTGAGAAGCATCACCACAACATTATTCCTACCGCCCACAAGACTTTCCACCATGGAAATGAGACGGAAACAAGAAAAACCCTCGACCGAGAGGCTGCCAAGTTCAAGAACACTTCCGTGACCCACGACACCACCCACTCCTCTACCACAGCCCCCGTCGTCACGGGTGAGCGTGTGCACCACCATGTCCACGAGCACATCCAGCCCGTGATCCAGAAGGAGACGATCCAACCTCACGTCGTCCACACGACGATACCAATCCACGAGACGCACCACAATAAGCCGATCCACCATGGCACTACAGTCCTGCCGGAAATGACTCTCGAGCAGTTCAACAAGGACAAGAGCGCCATGCACGGTCAGGCCCACAAGCTGACCGAGTACGACGGCTGCCCGAGCAAGTTCGACAAGGTGTTGCAGAGCTCCGAACACAGCGGAGTTGGTGCCCACGGCAACCACTCTTACGGCAGCCACCATGACAAGCACCACGATCATCATCACGGTTCCAGCAAGACAGCGGCTGCTGGTGCTGCTGCCGCTGGTGGAGCTGCTGTTGCTTCTCACAAGCACCACGACAAGCACGGTCAGGACACCACAACTACTCAAGGGATAAATGATCGCAGCCTCGACGACCGTGAACACCATCACGGCCCAGGAAAGGCTACCACGGCTGCGGGTGCTGCTGCCGCTGGCGGTGCCGCTATGGCCGCCCACAAGCATCACAACGACCAGGGCCAGAGCGTTGGCGCTCCCGGAGGCGTGAATGAGCGTGCAGTCAACGATGAGCACCATCATGGTCTTGGAAAGACCACAGGTGCTGCTACTGCCGGCGGTGTTGCAACCGATCAGAAGGCTCACACCTCTAACGGAACCCACAACGCCAACGGCCAAGATCTTGCTACCCGAAGCGTGGATAACAACGGCGTTAACAACCGCGAGCACAACCACTCTAGCAAGACCACAGCGGCTGCTGGAGCTGCTGCCGCCGGTGTCGGTGCCGCTGCTGCCCACAAGCACCACAACTACGGCGTTCAGGGCACTAACAATGGCAACCTGAACGGTGGAGGTGTCGATGGCACTTCCCCTCAGGGGCTTAGCAGCGGTAGTGCCAATAACCGAGGTGTGTCCGGACAAAGTCTTGAGAACCAGCGTGCCTTGGACAGCAACTCTGCTGCCCAGGCTGCTCCGAGAGCGAACAACGGAACATCTCGGGACAACGTTGCCCACAGCCATACCACTGGTAAGAACTCTACAGTTACCACTGCACAAGGAATCTTGCATGGTACTCACATTACCACTGGAGACAACTACACCACACACGGACATGGAAATGGGAGCCCTTTGAGCAAGACTGAGGTAAGTTAATATCGTATCATTAATATGTTACTGAGTTTTTACTGACTTTCATAGCCACGAAATGGTACCAACGGCAGCCATGCTGGTAGTACCGCTCACAATGGGAACACCTCTTCAAAGCATGCCACAACTCATGATAACGTTGATGCTACAGGCAAGAAGGTGTCATTGGTTGACAAGCTCAACCCATTCAAGGACGCGGATGGTGATGGACACAGGGGTATCATGAGCTAAGCATGTGTACGAGACAAAATTGCATCTTGCGCGTCACGATTTGGATAGTTTGGATGATTAATTATGAACAATGACTTATCTTACACACATTTCTACTCGCTCGTCTTTTGCGGTGTTGTTTTATTTACACCAAGGTCCTCTCGTCTCTTGTCCATCTTCTCGACGCTCCCTTTATTGAGCTTGATGTTACGAGCCTTGATCGATTTTCCAAGCATTGAGATGATTCTTCCGCCGGGGTTGCACTTCAAATGTCCTTCGTACGTTGATATTCCGTCAGCTATATTCCGGATTGACGCGGAAAATTCCGCAGCATTTTCGCCTTCTTTGCCGGCCAGAGTCAATGATACGGTCCCTCTCTCGATGGCCATGGCCCTCATTAAGCTGCCCAGGATTATGTTGTTACAGTTGGCCTTTGCTTCTGCGCTAGCGTTCTTCGCGACGCAAAAGCCGGGGCCGTCTGTCAATTCCCTGATGGTCGAATTGAGTTGCAACGGAAGGGCTTTGAACAGTTCTTGCTGGTGTCTGCGCATGAAACCTAATGGATCTAGTTTAGCAAATCTCCAATTGTCATACTTGAATGGGTCCTGGTGTTACCAAGGAGGCCCGGCGGGCCGATGGGCTCAAAGTCATTCAGGACGACCCCGTCAGTCGTCGTCATCCGGCCGTCTTCGTCGACAGAACTCCTCAGGATCAGCTCCTTCATCATCCCCCTCTGCAGCTCAACCTGTCCAAGCTCCCACGCAATGTACGCCAAGGACGCCATGCTGTGGCCGTCGGTCGTGTCTGAAAGGCTCTCGGTTACCTCCAGCCACATCCCAGCCCACGGCTTCAACGCCGTGATCATGTCGTACTTGTTCGCCAGCCGGAAGACCTCATACAGCTCGCTCAGCGTTGGTGTGTGCGGGACGGAGGGGAAGTTGGCATGGACGATGTGCAGCAGAATCTCCAGGGCACCTGGATTGTCCTCGGGAAGGTTCACTGTCCACGTCCCGAACGCCGGCTTGGACTCCTTGAAGGGCCCGAACAGCATTTTCTTCCACACCTGCGACGATCGACGCAGCGCGCTGGCGCACACGCGGAACGACCTCTCGCGGCCGCCCGTCTGGGAACCGGCGCGAAGGATCAGGTCTCCATCGGGATCGATTTGAGTTTCTTCATCTGCCGAGGCGACTGCAGATTCCGGGTGAGCGGCCGGTATTTCGCTCGCACCGTTGAAATTGTCGTTTTGAGCTGTTTCGTGATTACTGTCGTCCATTGTAGCTGCTTGATGTGTTCAATCGGGGTTGATTTTGAAAATTGTCCACCAAGATCCTTTGTACGTCATAGCCATGAGGTGGAGAGATGGTGCGGTGTCAAGTTCCAGGTTTGCAATCGCCTTAGGCATTGACGCCAAAAAGTTGGCAAAGTTGGCAACTTAGAAGTCAAAATAACTTCAAGGATTCAGGGACCACCCTCGCCGTCGTGTTTGAACTTACGTAAGCAGTGTTGCGACACAAAAGCGAGCACTGATGACAATAATCTATATAGCATTGAAACGATTGTCTGCTCTAAGGAGCTGCTTGGTTGTAAAGATTATCTCAATTCTCGTCATCGACCACTGGCTTTGAAAGGACCCTGTCGGCTGCCAGGTGTCATGGAAGCATTCCAGGTTCAACCAGAGCCATCGACTACTTGCATTGTCTTTTGCCTCCTGTGTTCGCTCAATTGCTTCTGCCAAATCAATCTCAAAGTCTCACAGAATCTGTAGCTTCTCTTAAGGGAGTTCTAAGTAAGTCAGCTTACGTGCCGTCATGGAGGTTGCAGCGACGATAATACCAGACCGTCAAGTCGCCTCGCATAGTTGAAAGATTATCGGCATGCACAAAACGTGGTCTTGGATAAAGTAAAGGGATTCAGTCTGTATCATAACTCCATACTGCAATGCAGGGAAATTGCTTTGAATTTCAAGATTCCCGTGTCAAACTAGCCATGCTTAACTACTGGATGCGGCCCAAATCGAGAAGTCCATTCCTTGCCAGAATGACCTTGCCCGGAAACACGAGGTCAATCAAAACTAAGCTTCAATCACTGGAAAACTACTCCGATAGATCTGCTCAAACGTTTGGAGAGTATGTGTGTCTTCGTAAGTAGGCAATTCCTCTACCCCAACCTCGACCAACAGGAAATACGCCTCAAGGCAGAACACCTTCGTGACGGTGAAGGTGTTCAATGTCCCTACCAAGATGACCTCAAAAGGGCAGCGAGAACGAAAATAAGACCCTCAGAACCCCCCGCTCTGAGTGATCGATCTGGGGTTCGATCCATCCAGTCTTGACCCCATCGAGCCAAAGTGAGAGCGACACCTTCAACTTCACCTCATCCGAATCCAGAAAAGCCCTCAAAGGCATCACACAAATCGTACACGTCAGCCAACAACCGAGACAGATGAAGAAAATACAAGGGCCACGGAAGTCGAAACCCGGCGCATCGCGAGGATTACTCAGCAGAAGTGCCTACATCGGCGAGGACAAAGCCGGACGTATCGAGATTGGCACAAATCCTGCAACATGTCGTGACGGGCGGGAGTGGATCGCGCCGCCCGGGGGGGTTGGTTGGTTGGTCGGTCATGCTCTTACAACGTCGGCCTCTAAGTCCCCCCTCGTCTAGCTAGTATCCGGTCGAGAAGGCGGAGGCGGCGCGGGCAAGGGAAAAAAGGCAAAGTCGGGAACGCTCTCGGCAACCCCAAGCGCGCCAGCGTGCGGAAGAGGACAAGAACCCACTCCAGCTGATAATCAAGTTCCTCCCAATCAACCGCCGGAGTCAGAGTTCGCGAATGAAATTACCTACGTTGGTTCGCGGGGTGCTCTTGTTATCGCTGAACCTTGCAGCAAGGGGGGGTGGTGATGGCGATGCAGCCATCTTGGAGAAGAATCACGCAATGCGGGACTGCGAGAGCACGTAATGCCACCCCCGACTCCGCGAAACTGCCCGGGCGAGATCGACGGTCCCTCCGAACACGGGGAGGGGGGGAAGGAGGGAAAAGATACAATTGCTTTTTTTGCCAGAGTGAAGAAAACTAAAGATTTTCTTGCTACATCACATCATTGTACAGTCGTTTGGAGCATCACCTCTCAACCGCCAAAACAGCCCGTTGAGATTCCCGCCCGACATCATTGCTGCAGGAATACCTACATCTCACAGACGAGAACCGTTGCCCACGGCGCACACAGCTAAACGTAAAATTCCCGAACCGCCCGCCCGCATACGACAGGAAATTCATCCCAATAGGCCCGGGCGTGGCGCGCAACCTTACCCTCCTGACCCTGAACCTCCTTTGGCCAATGAGACCGTGAAGAACGACGACGCCATGGCAGACATTCCAGAGACGCAGACCGTGCTCATCCTGTACGCGGCCAAGCAGCCGTACGAGACGGCGGAGGGGTACCAGGTCCCCGAGATCCAGGATGAGCGGGAGGTGCTGGTGAGGACGGAGACGATCGGGCTGAACCCGATCGACTGGAAGGCGCCGTGAGTTGAAATTCCGTCGGATGTCAGAGGAGTATTTCTTAACAGGCGCGTTCAGAGACTTCAACTTTGCCATCCCCTCGCTCCCGTACATCTCGGGACGAGAACTCGTCGGCCGGGTCGTGCGACGAGCCGACAACTCCAACAGCCGCCTCCAAAATGGCGACCAGGTACGACACCCCTTCACCCCTTTCCTCCGCTCTCAAAAGACAGCGGAGTGCTAAACACATCCCAGGTCCTCGTCATCTCGACAGACTACCGCGACCTCCGCAAAGCAGCCTACCAGCAGTACGTCGTGACGGCCGACTTCAACGCCGTCCGCATACCCCGCAACGTCTCCCCGCAGGCGGGCGCGACCCTCGGCGTCGCCTTCGTCGCCGCCGTCCTCTCCCTCGGCATCTGCATGGGCGTCGACTTCTCCGCCGTCCTCGACGGGCCGGACCTGCTGAGCCTCGCCCGCGCCATCCCGCCCGAGCACCTGCCCGCCGACATCCGCGACGAGTGCCTCTCGGGCATCCGCGACCGCGAGCGCGCCGTCGCGGGCGACTGGGTCGTCATCTGGGGCGGCTCCTCGACCTCGGCCAACATCGCCGTGCAGCTCGCGCGCCTGGCCGGGCTGAAGGTCGTCACCGTCGTCGACAAGCTGCGCCACGGCCTGCGGCTGTCGAACCACACGGTGCTCCGGCCGGATCTGCTCGTCGACAGCCACGACCCCTCGCGCGCCGTTGACATCATCCGCGCCAACGTCGGCAAGAACCTGCGCTTCGCGCTCGACACCAGCGGCCGCGAGTCCGCGGGCTGGCTGCTGCGCGCGCTGTCGTCCCCTGTGAAAGACGCCGGAGCGCCGCCGAGCCCGCCGGATACGCCGCGTAACGCTCACCCGTCGCTGAAGCACCTGATCGGGCTGACAGGATTGCCCAAGGAGCAGGCGCCCGAGGGAGTCGCGTACCATACCGTGCCGATCAAGCTGTTCCACGAGGTGCCCGCCGTCGGCGAGGCGCTGTCGTTGTGGCTGGAGCGGCTGCTGGAGAGCGGGCTCGTCAGCCCGCCCGAGGTGCTCGGCGTGGAGTCGGGCTTCGAGGGGATCAACCGCGGCCTGGACCGGATGAGACGGGGTGAGATTCGCGGCGGAAGGATGGTGGTCAGTCTTGAGCCCGAGACGACGGAGACGGGATTCGTGAGAGAGCCTAGCGCGCCGCCTGCCCTGGTTGATTCTCCCGTGGCGAACGTCGCCGAGCCTGCTCAGAGCACCGGGGCGTCATCGCCGTCGTCTAGTCCTGCCTTCACTGCGGCTGAGCCGGCCTCGAGGAGAGGAAGCGCGACGCTTTGGCAAGGCGGCTCGTCGGCCGATGCCGTGCCCAGAAGCTTCGCGGATGGAGGTATCTCGCCGGTCAATGTTGACACGAATGCGACGACGGGCGCCGGGTTCTTGTGGCAGCCGAGCTAGGCCGGCATCACTGCAGAGAAGTCTCTCTCATGACGAGAGTTTGGGGTTAGCTGGTTGAGCAGGCCTTTGGTGGCGGACCGACGCGAATGATGACATGACAGACCCGGTGTTCATATGGGGTACCAAAATTTGATAGAAGTAACGATGGCTGAGATTCCCAAGCCAAAGTAGCCATAAAGTTAGTGCGAATAGACATCCATATGTGTTCAGTCCCAATTCTTGACCTGTCGGTGAGTGAGATAGTAGTCTCTGATTGGCTCGTGTAGAAAGTGAGGAGCTCCACCGAGACCCCTCACCGAGACTCTAAGGCCGATGACGTTGTGCCGTGAGCTGGCCGTTTGCTAACAATCCCTCCCTGGAATTCATCCTGAGCCAACTCACCGCCTGCGACGGACATAGCCAGGTCATCTTCGTGGCATTCCTCCGATTTACAGACGCGGTTCGAAAGATGGACCTTGGTAATCACCAAGGCCAGCTTGCATCACATCGCTTTATCTAGGTCCCTTTTCCAGGACACTGGATGACCAACCGCTGGCATTTTGGGTGCGCGAGCTATTCTGCGAGGTCTGCAGCACCCTGCGGCGGCTGGTGGTTGACTTGCCGCTGGGAAGCCTCTCCGTGTACGACGACCACCTCAATATCAGGCCGACCTTGACGGACGGATTTGTGAGGCTTGCAAACTTGGAAGAGCTGGTTTTCTTGCGCGGATATCCGTCGCTGATATTCATGGCGCCGACTGCCACCGTGGACTGTTGGAGCGTTTGGCCCAAGCTCAAGCGCGTGGTGCTGTTCAATGCTCCCGTGAACAGCGGCTGGCTGTGGTATGACATTGCGAATTCCCAGCATCTGGAAGAAGTCGTCCTTGTGCGCTCGCTGGGACTGGATGGGACCAACATCAAGGAGATGCGTCGAGATGTGCTGGAGAAATACAAGACGATGACGCCGCGGTCGGTCAAGATCACGCTGGCAGATGTCGAGAATGACATGGCGGAAGTGCTGACAACGCGGTGGGCCGAGTTTGACCCCGACAGGATGATGACGGTCAGCAAGTACTACATCCCGACGTCGTTCTATGGGGATGAAGATGCGACGACGTTGTGCTGCGACTGGGTCAAGGCAGCTGCACTGAATGGCTCGATCTGGACCTGGGAGGGGGAGCCTGTGGAGGCGGTGGCGAGTGCTGTCTAGCACGCTTCATCGCTGTAGTTGGCGTGGTTGTGCACAGTGTTCGGTCTGTCAACTCTAATACCATTTTTGTCTGCCTTTCAATCAGCTTGACAGGTTGTTGCAAGCCAGACCCAAGCTGCCGTGTCTCGCATGTATTAAGTAGGCCAAAGCCGGGGTCGGGGATCTGGGGTCAACCGCTGGCTGTGCCCCCAGATTCGGGACGCCAAGGATGGCGGAATTGGGGTGAAGACTGCGGCCGGGCTCGTCTTTTCCATGCAACTGCGGATTTGGCTGGAAGTCAGAACACTGGTCGATTTGAGCAAGAGACGTGCTCGCTTTCGGGCGGCTCATGGGTCCTGGATAGTCAACTGAAGCTGCGCCGCGGCATTACGCAAGCAACAGCGAAGGACGCGTAGCTCCAGGCCGAATACGCGGGTTTAATGTCCGTCAGCGCCATCGGCAACACCACACCCGCCTTGCCGGTCGCTGCTGATGGCCATTGTGTGAGTGGCAGTAATAGCTCGAGCGCGAGCTGGCCGTGCCGGGCGGGACGGGACAGACGGGATGCTGCGGTATCTCAGCGAGCCGATGGCGCCTCGATATCTGTAATCCGGTGCTACCAGCTGGACATCCGCCAAAGTCAATCGCGAAGAAGACGAGACGGGTAAGGTAGGTCTGTTCGCGGGCAGACCAGATGCGGGGATCCGAGACAGGTGGTGCCAGGCACCTCAGACAGAGCAGGCGATTGAGGGGTAATCCAGACCGGGCTTCTGGCTGTCCTGTGAGATTTCTTGCTGTGCGTGATTGGATTTGTCGAGGCAGCGGTGGCCCGTCTGACGGCTCGGAGAGATCGGATGTGTCTTTGCTGGGGGCTGCGGCTGCGGCTGCGGCACTGCAGCACGAAAGCTCGGGAAAGCGACAAACGAGCATCCGTAGGCGACAGGAGAGCAACTGGCATTGGTGGTGGAGGAGGTCAGCTGCAGTTCAGACCGTCTGGTGACGTTGCATTGGATAGTTTTGCTTCTCCAACCCCCCACGTCGCAGCCACCGGGAGGACGGTGCCTCGGTCCCCAATCAGGTGGCTTCGGGGGTGTCAATCAGTTTCTGGGTAGCGGTTGGTCGCAGAAAGAAGGCAAAATGCGGGAAGATCAGGGCGGACAGGGCTGGACGGGCAGGGCCATGGCGGGCTTCCAGAAGACGCGGTAGAAGCATCCAACGCAGCGCGGCGCCGCTACCGCGAGCTGGGTAGTACACGTACACGGATGGCGCGCCAGTGCAGCCATGTGCCGGACGGCGGGTGATTTGCACAGGTCCGACACATGGGGCGATGATGACTGGCAGAATAGTGAGATGGGGCGGCGCTGCGGTGTGGAGAGGACGAGGAGGGCGAGCGAGAGAATGCCCGCGCGCCTCACCGTCCGGCTAAAAGGGTCAGGTCGGATCAAGGCGGCCGAGAGGACCGAGCGGGCGGTGTCGGGGCCATCAGCTGGGCCTGGAAGGAGCACTCGACTGTGTCTTGAGATTCATGACTCTAAAGGCAGGTGCGTCCCTTATGGCGCTTCTTTAGCACCTGCCCAGTCGAAACGACGCCCAGGGCAGGAGCGGGCCGGCGACGGAACCCGAGTGGAAGGAAGGCAGAAGCAACGTGAGACTGCGGCAGGAAGGAAGAAGGAACCTAACGCTACCTTACCTTAGACACCCGCCGAGAAAGGGAAGTCGCGACGGAGCCAGTGACGGCAGGTGGAGGGGGCCCAGCCGCTAAAGGAAAACGGTGAGAGGGTGACGGGCCTGGCTGCAGTAGCGGCGCGCATAACGGACGGGACAATCCAATGAATGAGGCGGCCGCACCTCAGGGCAGATCGCGGAGAGGCGGGCCTCACTTGAAGTAGATAGATACTAGACAGTATCTACCAAGGTAAACACTGCGTAAATTTGGTCGGTATTTGTATAGTACTGAAGTGCACCCATTCCATCAGACAGACAGCCGCAACAAGAGTCAAGCCTATTCCACCCCTCCACCCTCCACCACCTCCAGCATCACCGCCCATCGACGCTCATTTTCTGCCTCATGCTTCGCGCCCTTCTCGCCCTCCTCCGGCCCCCGACCCCCGGCTCATTCCCTCCCCCGACTCAGGTCGCTTCTCCAGTTTACCCCATTTTTTGCTGTGCGCTGCCTGCACACGCTCCTGCACTACCCATTCCCATTCCAGTTACCTGGTGTCCCATCGCAGACCCTCTTTCCCAGTCTCTCGTCTCCGTCTCCGACTCGCCTCGCCTCGCAACTCGCTCGTCAGCTTCGCATCCCTCTCACCCGCCTGCCACCCAGCCGGGCCGCTCCAACTTGTCTCGAGTCACTCCGACAGCCATACGCACACTTCTGCACCCCGGAAAAGGACAATGCTGAACTCTGATACCCTGACTTGCCCCGGTTCCCCAGCGTTATGAGCTTGCAATTTTCTTGGTTTCACGGAGCATAGGTACGATTGACTGCGGTCCTACGTCGCCTCCCGCTCCTGGGGAAGCACTCACAACGGCCTTGGGACACTCTCGCGGCCCTCGTTCCGCGTCCTCGAGCTCTGCTGACCGTCATCCAGGCGTCGCAGCATTCCAACTCCCGCGCTCTTCCGCGCAACACCCCGAATCTCACCCCCGAACACCCGCTTATCCCGAGAACCCCGACCCCAGACATGCCCGACAAAAACCTCACGACCATTTCCTACGCCGCCGGCGCATCCCTCGCCGCCATTGCCCTCGTGTACGTGTTTGCGCCGACCTTTACCATCGATGAATCGAGCACCTCGTCCTCGCGCCGAAAGGGCGTCGTCGGCCTGCGCAATGCCGCCAACGACTGCTTCATAAACTCCACCTTGCAGGCTCTGGCAGGCCTCGGCGAGCTGCGCGTGTACCTGATCCGCGAGACGCACCGAAGAAACATCGACGATGAGGGCGTCTACTCCCAATTGGTCCAGCCGCCCGGCAAGAACTACCCGGACTGGAAGATTGAGGGCATGCAGCGCGGTCTGGTCACACAGGGCTTAAAGGACATGCTCGATTCCCTGAACGAGAGGCCCATCTATAAAAAGTCAATCTCGGCAATTGACTTCGTCAGGGTCCTGGAGCAGGCGTTCCGCCAGCGCATCAGTCGGCAACAGCAGGATGCCCAGGAGTTTCTCCAAATAGTCGCCGAGAGACTCAAGGAGGAGTACCACGCTGGCGAGAGGGCCCGCGCCCATGCGAGACTAGCCGCCTCACGAGCCACCTCCGAGGGCGCCCCCGTCAATGGCGACGCTGTCCAGCAGAAGCTCGAGAGCCTCAACACCACGAACGGAGACAGCCAAGAGTCGTCTTCCGCATTGCCCACGCCCACGATGCCAAAGATTCAGACCAATGGAGTTTACATCCCTCCCGACGAGGACGAGGGCTTCCCCATGGAGGGCAAATACGAGTCGCAATCGGAATGTCAGACATGTGGCTACAAGACCAAGCCGAGGGAAGAAACTTTCTACATGCTGACCCTGAACGTCCCCCAGACCAGCTCGACCACGCTTAGCTCGTGTTTTGACGAAATCTTCAAGACGGAAATGATTGACGACTTCAAGTGCGAGAGGTGTAGGCTGATCCACGGAGAAGAGTCCCTCAAGGAGAATTTGGACAAGGCCAAGACCGAAAGCGAAAAGCAAGCGCTTGAAGAAGCAATTCGCAAGCTGCGCTACGCAATCGACGTCGATCCCGAACACGTACCCGACGACATCCTCCTGCCCGATATTAGCACCGCGCCGAAGCGCAAGATTGCGCGATCGACGCGACTGACCTCGTTCCCGCGCATTTTGGCTGTCCACCTCTCCCGCTCCATCTATGACCAGACATCGACCAAAAATTCGGCCAAGGTCGCCTTTCCCGAGCGCCTACCGCTGGGCGGCCTCCGCGACCGCCGCAATTACAAGCTGCTCGGCCTAGTGACGCACAAAGGCAGCCACCACAGCGGACATTACGAATCATTCCGACGCCAAAACACCTACGCCCCTTACTCGAACCAAAACACGTTCCAGCCGTCCGGCATTTACAGCAAGACAGCCAGTCCTGCAGCCACACCTCAGCCCTCGACGCCGCAACTCGACGCCATTGCGCGCGGAGTCAGCCCTGCTGTGTCGACGCCGGATCTGCTCACGCCGAGCTCAGAAACGAACTCATCGACACCGTCTCTGTCGTCGTCTGATAATTCGCCAAAGGACCGCGTCAGGAAGCGCATCAGCCCGACGTCCGCGCCGCGCGACAAGCAGAGGGAACCCGACTCCGCGAGCATCCGATCCGTCAAGTCGCTGACCGCGTCCGCGAGAAGCACCGTCTCCAAAATCTCCCAGCGCGTCAATGGCAACAGCACTCCCGGGACCAGCCCGCCTCGCTCGACGCCGATGGCGGTCGCGCCCCGTCCGCCAGTGCACAAGCACCGCAAGAAGCCGCCCGTGGACCGGTGGTGGCGCATCAGCGACGAGAAGGTCCGCGAGGCCAAGACGAGCGAGGTGCTCGACCTGCGGCGCGAGGTGTACCTGCTGTTCTACGAGCTGGAAAGGGAGAGCCCGTAGAGCGAGGCTGGTGATGTCCCTGTCTCGTCCGCACGCGGGATGTTGCCGCCCGAATACGATCCGCTCCGGCACTACACGACCATGACTTCGAGGAGGTTGACTTTCTGGCGATGAGCCGCCTGCGCGAAAGCCCGCGCGCGCACACACATATACACACACAAGCAAATACCTTGGGTTCGAACATATACTGCTCTATATGGACATATTGCTGCGACCAGCAAAGAGAGGGACACACACAAAAAAAAAGTGCATTGGATGGCGCATGGTTAGTTTATTTTAGCATTCATCTGTCTGGGTATCCGTGTTGGAATCCGTCACGCATTTGGAGATGTAGATGTGGTCTTTTTTGTTGGAGACGTGGGCCGGGCATTGGAGTAGAGCTCGAACTGCGCGATGCAGGATACACATGAGAAAAACCAATTGAATAACTCGTACATCTTTGACCATGAAAATTTATGCTCGTTCAAAGTCACACTCTGATGTTTTTTTTTTTAATACCACCGAGGCAAAAGTCACTGCCGCCTGATTGGCCGATGACCAGGCCGCAAGGGTACCCGGCCAGCCGCCGAGACGGGTATCAGATATCAGATTACCTTACCTGGAGATGATCCCAAAAGATGGGGTGGAACCGCAAGGACAACGGGTGACTGGTGACGTCCGGGGGGCCGATTGTACACAAGCCAAAACACGTCAATGATCTGCGTCTGATAGATGAGGTAGCCAGATCTGTATCTCTCTGTTCTTTGGTTGCTAAAAAACGTTCCTTCAATAGGAAAAAAGAAAAAAAAAATCACAAATGGTTTCCGTCCGATTAGTAGTACCGCTGGGGGCGTTACCGGGCCATGCCTCGTGTCAAAGGGACAACCAACTCCAAGCGCCAACATGCTACTAAGCTAAGCTCTACATTTTCCACCCACCTGCCGCTCCTTCCTCTCTTGTCTTTCCCTTTGCCGTTTCGATTTCCCACCGAGCACACGTGTCAACATTTCTCATTACCGCGGGGTCAGCACACACCGAAACACCCCAATCATGACGACGGCGGCTGCTGGCCGAGGATCTCGCCGGCAATCTTGGCCTGGTCCTCGGGGCTCAGCGCCGCCTGGCTGCGGACCCTGTCGGCCTTGTCGGCGTCGAAGCGCCACAGCCCGCCCGTCTTGTCGGCGTCGCCGGAGACGGGCAGACCGACGTGGGCGCCGAGCGACTCGAGGACGGCGTCGGTCTCGGCCTGGCGGTCGGTGAAGTACCTGCGCTCCCAGACGCGGCCCTCGGCCTTTTCCTTGGCGCGGAGCTCGCGCTGGGCCTTTTCGATGGCGCCCTTCTCGCGCGAGACGGCGTCCATGTCGCCCTTTGCGATGCCGTCGGCGACGCCCTTCCAGGCGCGGCGCGACTCGAGCGGGTGCTGCTTGTCGAGGGGCGCGACGACGAGCTTGGAGGTCGGGTGCTGGGCGGCGTCGTACGTCTCGACGAGCGTCTTGGACGAGTTGTTCTTGGCGGGGCCCTGGTGGATCTCAAAGGACTTTGTCCAGACGCCCGTGATGTTGTAGGCCACGTCCTTCTCCTTGCTCGTCGGGTAGACGGAGGCGATGACGGAGTTCTTCTTGCCCGACAGCCAGCCCTTGCCCGAGTAGTCGATCTTGGAGGTGAAGCCGGTGGACGAGGTGATGAAGGAGGTGCCCTCGAGCTCGATGAAGGGGGCGCCGAAGATGAGGCCCTCGATGTGCAGGGCGGGGAGCGTGATGAGGTACGTCTCCTTCTTGCCGGCCTCGGGAGAGGGGACGGTCAGGACGGCGTGGCCGATCTGCTTGATGTTGATGGTGCGGCTAAAGGTTGCTTTTTGGGCGTTGTAGCCCTCGAGGTGGACGCCGGTGGGGAGGTTGGTGATGGAGTAGGCCGTCGCGGGGGGGTGGTGGCTGTTGGAGGGGCGGTGGTTAGCATGCGCGTCGTTCTTCCTGCTGCTGGACGCGAAGGTGTCTTACCTGACCTGCTCGCTGATGAGCTCCGTGACGCCGGCCTCGTCGTCCCACTTGCCGAGGAACAGCTCGCCCAGGAAGGGGTTCAGGGGCTTCTTCTCGTTGCCGTACTGCTCGCTCCGGGAGGCGTACTGCTGCTTGAGGGTGCTGATGAACCACTTGGTGACGAGCAGGGCGCGCTTGGCGGCGTCGGGCTCCTTGGCGGGGGCGGCGAAGACGGAGGGGTGCTCGCACCAGTAGGAGGAGAACTCGGTCAGGGAGGTGCTCGAGAGGATGAAGGGCGGGGCGGTGAGCGAGGAGAGGTCGCCGTTGAAGGAGGCGATGGACTGTCGTGGGAGTCAGTTTTCGCGCTGGCCTCGTGCCAAGGGATGGGGGGGTGTGGATGGACGGGCGACGAACCTTGAGGAAAGCTCCCCAGCTGCCCTGGTTCGCCTGGGCCTGCGCTTGCGTCGAGGTCGCCATTGTCGTGATCGGACTCGGTCGGAGATGAAGAGCTCGGTGTGTCTTGTGGTCGTGGAGGACGGTGCTCTCGAGGCGCGATCGGGGGAGGGTTGTTTGTATTATGTCTCGTGCGGGAGTACAAACAGGTACGGGAGGGAGGTAGGCGGGCTGATGCGCTGTCTTTGTCTCTTGTCTTTATGGGAAAGTGGGATGTCGCAGTTCTTGGGCCTTCGCTGGTTGCAACCGCTGGCTTGGGGGGGAATGGAAACTTTTGGCGGGGCCGCAACAGGGGTCGGAGCTGCTTTTTCAGCGCTGCTAGGTATATATGTATGTGCTCTGCGGCCAGCTGTGGGGGTTTCTGCTGCAAGGTACCTCGCCGTCAGCGTCCAGCATGTTACGTACGAGACTTTTTTAGGGGAGGGGAGCCACTACGCTAGGTACTGGTAGGTAAGGTACCTTGGGCTGGTTGCTGTTGGTGAAATTGGAGAAGGGCAGATCCGCCGGTTAACGGGGCGATGGGTGATGAGAGAGTGGTCCGTTCCGTGGGATGCTTTTGGGAGGCCCGTGATGGGGGAGCATGGAGGAGGAGCCAAGGATGCAGGGAAATTGCAAAAGACCAGAAAACTGAAGGTGAGAGGGGCTGCGGCGGGATGTCGAATTGACGTCAAGCTCGCACACGGCGACTGCGTAGGCACGCAGCGGCGGGATAGAAAGGGCGGGAATGCGGTGGCTGTGCGGCAACGAGACCAGACGTCATCGTCATTGACGGCGCCATCGGACGGGGAACCGAAAAGAAGGGGGGCCACGACAGGCAGCTGCAGCAGCTATGAGCAAGTGACAGCGTTCCGTTTCGTGGCGGGCCGCTTTGTCAGCCACCATGTTGGGACGGCCGGGACAATGTCGGAGCTGCTGCGCCACGTGTGGCGGCGCCATCTCATGTACCGAGTACCACGTACCTCTCCCTCGCATGAGCAGCTTCCGTTTCAGGCTTCAGACTACGGACGGCCGCCCGGAGTTTATCAGCTCGGTCCTCGATCGGGCCCGAGCTGCACCCCGCTCCGCTTTCGGTGAGCGGCCTTTCGGGTTCGGTCTGCCCCACGGGGATGCGGACGCGCAACGCTTCAGATATACGAGGCGCGCACGGCGATCGGGCGACGGCGGTCCAGAACCGGCCGGAACCCCTTCGAATATTGAATGTCGGTACGAATAAGAAATTTTTTTTTCTTCAAGGATACTACAGCGTAATACGGATCAGGGTGACCACCATCTAGCAAAGCAAACCCTAGAAACCCCACCCGTTTTGTCCGCTTGTACGCCTGTGCATCTTGGGTATCATCACGGTCGTCGATGCCATTCTGTCCTCTGGTATTACCTCAACACCTCTCCTGCAGCTTCTCAATCTGGTCCCCGTTGATCCCCGAGTAGTGGCCCTGCACCTTCTGCCCCAGAATCATCCAGGGGCTCGTCCGGCACTCCTTGCTGCTCTCAACCCACGTCCACGCGAGACACTTCTTCCCCAGCTGCTTGCAAACCTCCAAACACGCCACCGCGCTTCCCGAACCCTGGATGACGGTCGCCCTCTCGTCCGTCCTGCCCACGTGGTCCCGGTTCGAGCGCACCGCGCCCTCCTTGAAATCGTCCACCGACGGCGCGCCGTAAATCTCCCACAACTGGCCCCAGAACACGGGCGTCCGGAAGTCGCGAAACGCGTTGCCGATGCGTCTCATCTCGGCCGGCTCCGCGACGCCGTGGAACGACACCAGCGGCGAGCAGAAGCGGTCGGCCATGATGCGCGAGATGTCGGGCCGCTCGCCGTTGAAGAAGTGGCTGTAGCGCTCGTCGAGGTACACGCCGACCTTTTGGAACGCCGTCGCGATGAGCTTGTCGCCCCATTTCTCGGCCAGCGAGCGCTCCTGCGCCGCGGCGACGACGTCCCGCCGCGAGAGCAGCCGCGCGGCCGCCTCGTGCGAGATGACGACGGACGAGCCGCCGTGGGCGAAGCGGCCGCGGAAGTCGCCGACGGCGTTGCCGATGTAGTGCGGCGCGTCCGGGTCCCAGTGCGTGAGCAGAAGGCGGAGCGACGACTTGACGAGGTAGGTGTCGTCGTCGAGGATGACGTACCACTTCTTGCGCGGGAGGTTGTCGTATATGTGCTCGAGGCCCCAGATGAACTACCAATGTTAGTTGCGTGTAATTGTGCAGGTTTTTCTATGAGAGGCAGGGCTTGCGAACACGCGGGGCAGGGACGACGTACCTTGAGAGCGTCCAGGTCCCAGCCGAAATTCTGACCAATCTCCGTCGCCAGTGCCTCGTCGCCCTTGTCGACGGCCTGCCTGAGGGCGAGGTACTCCTGGAACTTGGTGTCGTCGTGGTGCTTCCGCATCTCGGGCATGGCCATGACGCCGCCGACGGCGTCGTGGACCTGCACGCCGGCGTGGGTGCCGTTCTCGGGCGGGGACCAGTCGCCGACGACGACGAAAGCGTCGGCGTCTTGGGCGGTCAAATCAAACGCCTCCAGCTGCGCCGCGAGGCGGTGCCGGGTGCCGTACCCCGTCTTGATGAGCAGGCCTACATCGTCGCGGTACTCGATCGGGTATCTCGCCGGCTGGTACAGCCAGGCGTCCTTTCCGGCGCCGTCTCCGCGAAGCCAATTGCGCAGGCCGGCGATGTTGAAGCGGATGGCGAGGACGAGCGGGTTGTCGTAGGGGAGGACGAGGAAGAGCAGGGTGTTGCCGAGGAGGAAGGAAAAGAGCAACAGGACGCCGAGTCGCCGAAGGCGCGGCGATAAAAGAAACATGGCTGTGATTGGTGGTGGTGCGGCTCAGGAACTCCGAAGATGGTGTGGTGATGCGGTCATGAGGTGGTCGTGCTCATGCCCACGATTGGGCAGTTGGAGACGTGTGCCGTCGGGGTGCATGCAGCGCAGAACGAAGCGAGCGAGAAGGAAGCTGCCAGAAGCCAAAATGAAGGCGCGGGAAGGGAGGTGTTCGCCGCCGGAGAACCTAATCGGGAGGGATGCGTTTGCCAGGGAGGGTTGACGCAGGCTGTGGTTGGTAGTGATGAAGGTTGGGTGGTAGACAGCCAAGGGAGGGGTTTGTGAGGGCCGAATTCCAGTGTGTACGCCGCAGTCGAGCGTCGTCGATGGCGCCGACGAAGCTATCGCGAGATTGTCGGTTGCATGTTTTGACCAGACGAGTGGTGACGAGGTGAGGAAAGAACGAAGGGGGAGGAAGAGTCGCCCGTAGCTGCCAGCAGCCAAGCCAAGGGAGGAAACGGGCGTGAGTGTGCGCCCAGCACGTCTTCGGGCCCGTTCCATGCAGCAGGCCTTCACTACCTTGGGTTCAGATGAAAAAGAGAGCCCAAAAAGCAAAGCAAAGCAAGCGGGAGAAAAGAAAATGAGAGAGCGCGGCGCCAAGCCACGTCAGGCCCCAGGCCAACAGGGACGGCATTTGAGCGGCAAGGTGCATAGCGTGTCGCCATGTGCCTGCCAAGTACCGCAACGCCGCTGCGGGCCAAGAAACAACACCAAAAGTGCTGCGTCGAGTACCTCGTCACCTACGCCGGTTACATCGAACACATGCGATGCAATTCCGTGTGTCCCCTCCCCTTCCTGCGCCGCGCCACTAGTTCGAGTGCCGCGGTGCGCTTTTTCGTCTTGGGACTCTTGGGGACCCGTTGCCCAGAAAGTTGACTCGGGGCACAGCCTCCGCGGGGGGGAATTTGCGTCTCGCCTCCATGTCGAGTGCGAAACTCTGAGATCCTCTTCCAAGAGCTCCAAGAACTTCAAGACGGTCGAAAAGGCCCAGCAGGATCGAAAGGCCCCTCTTCACTCACCTGCGACCTGCGACCTGCGGCACCACCCCTGGCTCTGTTTCCTTCTGCATGCAGTTGACGTCCAATGCTGCATGATCCATGTCGATTCCATGTCAACTCGGAGGCCCCCCACACCCCACGCTGCCTCTCTTTTCCCCGAACCCCATCTTCGGGACGATGCAGTTACATCGGCGCGATCGGGGCCCTCCGCCGCGATTCGCACTTGGGGGTCAGCCAACTGTCACTGTTCGAGGTGTTGAAGTGGCAGGGTTGCATTTCTACATGCGACACTCTTCTGTTGCTTTTTCTGACTTGTATCGATGACACTTTCTATTCGACCCTTTTAGGTCACGATGGCCTCAAGGGTGGCCTGCTAGCGCGCGCCACCCGTCACTGAAGAACCCGGATCGCCATCATTACCAGCATCACCACCTCGTCATATTGTTACCGTATCGAACCTACTCTTCTGTCTGATGGACCGCCCCCACCTGAAAAACGCCCACGGCACCGGCATCAAACCCACCGCGATGAACCCCAACAAGCTGCTGGCCCACCCGATCCCCAGGTTTTGGTACACTTGCACGCTGTTAGTCCTCGTTTTAGGCAACAAGAGAAGTAGCAAGACTACTCACTCTGAACAATGAACAACGGAAACGCGCCGGCCAGCAGGTACCTCGCCAGACTATTCGCGCTGGCGGCGCTCGCAATAGTCGTCCCCTGGTACACGTCGACGAGGTACTGGATCGTGCTCACAAACAAACAGATGTTGCCCCACGCAAAGGGCACGATGGCCACCACCGGGCTCGCCCACGAGATATCCGCCCGCGCCTTCCACCCGAACCAGAACAGCCCCAGCGGCAGCCCGACGCTGCCAATCATGGCCGGGTACAGCCGGTACTCGGGCGGCGTGCGGTGCGGCGGGTGCTTCTTCGTCTGCGGGAGGTAGAGCAGGACGTTGCAGAGGATCACGGTCAGAGTACCCAGAGTACACCCCACGGCGATGGAGATGAAGACGAGGCCCTGCTGCTCGATGCCGAAGCCGTACACCGTGCCGAAGACGTACGGCAGCGCCGCGAAGAAGGAGAAGAGCGTGGCGAACTCGCAGGCGACGTACAGGCAGATGAAGGAGACGATGGGCTCCGTGAACATCATGCGCACCGGACGTGTGAGGGCAGTGGTGACAAAGGTCCGGATGCGATCCCGGAGAGGCGGTCGCGGGTCGACAGGCAGCCCGAGCTGGTTGGCGCGGCGTCGTTTGAGGACGGTGTGGTAGGTTTCTTTTGCGAGAACCGCCGATACGAAGGACACGACGATGAAGAAGATGAGGGTCCACTGCGTCCAGCGCCAGCCCTTGCGGTTGACGACGAAGGAGCCAATGACCGGGCTGTAGCGAATTAGTAACGGACTGCGCTAGAAGCAATCATCACATACCCGAGTCCCGGGCCGAGGAACGGCATGAGAATGTATATGGAGGATGGCACGGCTCGTTGGGCGGGCCTGTACGTCTCGTTGATGGTCCCGGTACCGATCGCCAGGCTGGGCGACAGGCAGAAGCCGGCGAGAAAGCGCAGGATGCAGATTCCGGCAAAGCTGTGGCAGAAGCCGACGCCCAGGGTGAAGAGCCCGCCGAGGGGGAGGCTGAGGAGGTAGACCGGATGGCGACCCACCGTCTCCGATAGTGGACCACCCACGACGGGGCCCAGGCCGAGGGCGAACACATACATCGACAGCGGCAGGATGGCTTGTGTGGGAGTGACGCCGAACTCTTCCGCGAGCTGGTTGCGGGCGGGACTGATGATGGACGTCCCGACGGATCTATCGGTTCCAGGTTGTTAATATGGCCACTAAAGGGAGCAGGCGGACTTACGCAGTGAATGCAGACAGAGACAGCATCACAATCTGTCGAAGCTTGTGCCGTGTGGGCCAGTTCATGGGATTATGAGAGTCTGTCTCCCAGTTCCATTCCGGTTGAGGGCCTGCATTCTTGGTTTCGTCTGTGGCTGGCTCTTGAGATTCATCGGCCGGGCTGCCTTGTTTCTCGGGGTCTCTCTGCAGATGGTCTTGGCTTGAATTTGATGTCTCTGCCCCTTGAGAGGATGGGGGCTTTTCTGTGGATGCCATGGAGAAAGTTGTCGGTCAACCAATGGCAGGTATCTGCCAGGCCTAGAAGGAATGCTCCGGGGGTCTGATATTTAATCAACTCCTTCGACAACCGCTAACGGATATTAACCGGGTTGGGCCAAGGCAGCTCGGAAGCCATGAATAAGATCCCCGCGCGATGAATAATTTTACGGCGGTACGATAGCCGGGCTTTTCGAGAACCTGGAGAACGAGCTCCCGCATCACCACAGGCTGCCCTTTGACGAGCCATGCATCATCCAATTGGCCAGCCGGAACTTGAAGCGACGGTGCCACGTTCAACTGCAGACTAGAGCAGATCTCACAAGCAATCGCCGGATCGGTTCTCTGACGACATTGGCCCGCACTTTCTCGGTTTGGACTAGTGCGGGTCGAGAGACGAGCGAACGTGGAAGTGCTCCAATAAGCAGAGGATAGTCTGCTCTGAGACGGTCGGAATAATGACAATGGATGACCTCATTGCTTGTTGACTCGTGGGTCATTGTCCGCGAGAGCGATCGTCTTGGACGGCTCGTCCCGTGGCTTGAGCCGTTGCGCCAGAAGAACGGCATTGCTGGGATGGAGTGAAGTGTCTCGGCACAAGGAGTGATGGCCGACTTTTAGATCAAGTCGAAATGGAACCGACAGTTAAGACGGTACTGTGACTTGTACGGCACGAGTGAAATGACATTTGGATGCCGAAGTGAACAGTCGAAATGCCCGAGTCTCACGGACCACTTGAAGCCGGCCGACAGGGGTGGGTCCCCTAACCGGCACAAACTGGCCCGTTTCCCCGGGCCGCGTCCTTCATGATTCCGTCATCCCTGCAAGATGCAACAGCTCCCCCCAAAATTTCAATCCTCCGCCACACCCACCACCGACATCCCCACGATGCCAGCTCGATGGTGCTGCCACCACCCCCACCACCGACGCCCGTAATGGCCGCGACCGCACCGACACCCGCGACCGCCTCCGCCTCCGCCTCCATCCTCAACCTCGATGCGCTCTTCAACAACCCCCTCTTCGCCGGCGGCATCGGCCTGGCCAGCCTGGGCGCCGCCGCCGCCTTCGCCCGCAAGGGCGTCATCGCCGCCGCGGGCGCCGCCCGCCGTCGCCTGCTCGTCAACGTTGAGATCAGCAAGCAGGACCCGGCGTACCCGTGGATCCTGGCCTGGCTGTCGCAGCCGCGCGAGGCCGCCGGCTTCGTCGCCTCGCGCATCACCCGCATCCACAACCTGTCCGTGTCGACGACGACGTCGACGGCCCGCGGCGCCGCGGGGCCGAGCAACGCGCACTTCTTCTTGCAGCCGGGCTACGGGCGCCACATTGTGAAGCACGGCAACGCCTACATCGCCGTCAACCGCGAGAAGCACAACACGGCCAACATGAACACGGGCGAGCCGCACGAGATCGTGCAGCTGACGACGCTGTGGGCGCACCGCCACGTCTTCGAGGACGTCTTTGGCGAGGCGCACGCGCTGGCGGCCAAGGCGAACGAGGGCAAGACGATTGTGTACTCGGCGCGCGGGCTGGAGTGGGCGCCGCTCGGCGACCCGCGCAAGAAGCGCCCGCTGGGCTCGGTGATACTGGACGAGGGGGTCAAGGAGGGCATCGTCGACGACGTCAAGGACTTCCTCACGCGGCAGCAGTGGTACGTCGACCGCGGCATCCCGTACCGTCGCGGGTATCTGCTGTTCGGCCCGCCCGGCAGCGGAAAGAGCTCCTTCATCCAGTCCCTGGCCGGCGAGCTGGACTTCAGCGTCGCCATGATCAACCTGAGCGAGACGGGCATGACGGACGACAAGCTGGCGTACCTCCTGACGAAGCTGCCCCGCCGCAGCCTGCTCCTGCTGGAAGACGCCGACGCGGCCTTTGTCAACCGCCGCCAGCGCGACGCCGACGGCTACAGCGGCGCCAGCGTCACCTTCTCCGGCCTGCTGAACGCGCTCGACGGTGTTGCCGCCGGCGAGGAGCGCATTGCCTTTTTGACGACGAACCACATCGAGCGTCTCGACCCGGCGCTCATCCGCCCTGGTCGCGTGGACATGATGATGCGCATCGGCGAGGCGACGCGGTTCCAGGCCGGCCAGATGTGGGATCGCTTCTACGGCGACGTCGACACGGACGGCTCTGGGCGGGAGCGTTTCCTGAACAGGCTCGACGAGCTGGGCTTATTCGGCAACGGCAAGACCGACGAGACGGCTGGCCGATTCACGAGCACGGCTGCCATCCAGGGGTTGTTCTTGTTCAACAAGAACGACATGCAGGGTGCCATTGACATGGCCGAGGGCCTCATTCCGCGCAAGTTTGAGGCGGACGACGCGATTCCCGAGGGCGCCATCAAGACGCGGGCCTAAAGCTGCTCGTCGCCGCTCGCTGGTCATGTATAACGGTGTAACAATATGTACAAATCCCGATAGACAAAAATCTGAAATGATACCCATGCACGACCATGCGTTGCGCTCCTTTTGCTCCGAGAAGCCGTTGGTGCTCCTGACACGTGAGCTGCAGAGGACAGGAGGATATTAGCGCGCCGCGCTAAATTGACACACCCCGTTCCCGTTCCCTGCTCACCCTCACCCACAACCTTAATCCCACCGTCGCAGCTCTCGACAGGGACTAACCTTCATTTGACACGACCTTGTTTTTACATCATCCGGGCAGCCAGAACAAATCTTCTAGGAGTCACTGGCGATACTCCCACGACGCGCTCAACGGCAGATTTCCCCACCAGGACTATCGCGCTAACCGGCGCTTCTCATTTGCTCCAGGCAGCCGCCTGACCACTTCAACCAACACGCTTACTCCGCATCTCACGATAATCTCAATCTCAATCTCGACATCATCTCGCTCGCGCTGCCTGCCAGTCACGATGTCGCGCCAGACAAGCCTGTTCGATTATGCGTTCTCCGGCGGCGGCGGCGGGCGACCTCGCAAGGCCCAAGACGAGCGCGCGTCGCCCTCAGTACCGTCGCAGGCCTCCGCCTTCTCCGCCAGCAACAGCCCATCCCCCTCGTCGCAATCCACCTCCACCCCCCGCGGCTCGCACCGCTCCTCCTCCTCCCGGGGCCGCGGAGGCCACCGCGGCGGCGACCGCTCCAACCCGGCCCTCGCCTCCGTCTCGGAAGAAACCCGCGCCGTCCTGCCCACAATCCTGCCCAACCTGCCGCACCTGGACGCCACGAAATCGGAATCGCTGCACCTGGCCGACCTCCCGCCCCTGCGAACCTCGGCGTGCCCCGCGCACACCCCGCGCCCGCGCATCAGGATCGTCAACGCCGACACGCTCAACGCCGCCATCGACCTCGCCGCGCGGCGGCCCGACGGCGGCCGCGTCGCCGTGCTCAACATGGCGTCCGACATCCACGCCGGCGGCGGCTGGCTCAAGGGCGCCGTCGCCCAGGAGGAGGCCATCTGCTACCGCTCGTCGCTGTACCTGAGCCTGCACAAGCGGCACTACCCCTTCCGCCGGCGCATGGGGCTGTACACGCCCGACGTGGTCGTCGTCCGCGGGGACATGGCGGGCGGGCACAAGCTGCTCGTGCCGGGCGGGACGGCTTGCGCCGATCTGCCCGTCGTGAGCGTGCTGAGCGTCGCCGCGATCCGGAGGCCCGAGCTGCGGAGGGTGACGGGGACGGGGACGCAGGAGGTGTACGAGTTCGCGAGGGCGGGCGACCGCGTGCTGACGATGGACAAGATGCGGCTCTGCCTGCGGATGGCGGCGAGTCGGGGGCATAGTCTGCTGGTGCTGGGGGCGCTGGGGTGCGGGGCGTTTAGGAACCCGCCCGAGGAGATTGCGCGGTGTTGGCTCGCGGTGCTGGGCGAGGCGGAGTTTGCGGGCGGGTGGTGGCGGGAGATGTGGTTTGCCGTGTACGATCGGAAGAATGAGGGGAATTTTGAGGTTTTTGAGGACATGTTGGGAGGGGTCGAGGTCTGAGGAGGGCGTGGTGTGTCGCAAATGTCGAGGATGCGATACCAGGACAGTTCACATCAATGCAGCCCAGCGGAAATTGATCAAAAGAGCTTCGAGTGAATGAGGTTCTGCATTTGGGACGTGGAACGTTGACCATCCAAAAACCGGCCCAGAATATTTGGTGCACCGCTATCGCTACTATGCAAATGCTGTGTGTCTCTAAAAGTAAAGCTCAAGATTCTACAAAAACTTTCTACATGATTCCTGCGAGAATGCCCTTGGGTGAATAACACGACTGTGAGAAAAGAAATGGTGCCGCCGGGACCGATGTGGGCCAGAACCGGACCCGACGTTTTGCGCCGGAACCTTAATTGACCGGACTCGGTGTGGGTCGACGATCCCCGACCGTCGCGGACACGATGATCGTGTCAAAACGGGTGAAAGCCAATTGAAGATGCGGCTAACAATGCAGCATGGATAGTTGGAGAATTCTGTGCTCGAATTGGGGGAGGCATTAGTGGCTAACGGTTCTCCCGCTGCTTCATTCCCGCCATGTCAGCATTCTGGCGATGCCGTGTCTGGGTGTGTATTAGCGGTTGTCTTTCATTGAAAATTCTTCTTTTGTTTTAAGGAAAAACCGGAAGAAAAGAAAGAAAGAAAATAAACCTACATCGCGGGTAGTCGCAAAATGAGGACAACCCTGCACCTGGTTGTACGAGCGTGTGGTGCTCGATCTGGACGTAAACACTTCTCTGGGAAGAAATCCAGTGGTCCGGGTGGGGTGAACCACCTCGCCGCTGCCAGCTGGGGTTGACGATCGGAAGGTGGAATGAGCCGGGGGCAGAGTGGCCTGCGTCGTATGGACGGCCATATTGATTACTAACAGACGGGGCTAAGTGATTGAAAACGCTTGGTTAGTCAATCTCTCGTGGAGAAAAAAGGAGGGAACAGCCATGAGAGTTGTGATGTTTAAAGAGGGTGCGGCGTACGTGGCAGCACCGAGGTTCGTGTGCGGTTTCTTGATCTCCGACATGCCCACTTGAAGAGTGCACATATTGGCGGTACCAAGGCGACGAAGATGGCGACGATGGCTATGATGGATTCTGTGGAAATGCGGGCCATGTCGTGCTGCTTGTAGCTGGGTATCTTCCCTGTGTAAGTGTTTCGAACGCGTGCAAGCAGGATTTGGCAGCGCAGTTAATATGTGCCCAAGAAACTTCGTGAAGTCTGGGGAGATAAATCCAAAAGTTGGTGGTTTTAACACTTCGGGTCGTCCCTGGGCGAGTGAGACGAGTGAGAAAAGTTAGTTTGGCCTGAAAACTACGGCATCTTTGTATTTCTGGGGGTGTGTCACATCACCTTTATTTCCTTATTTGGCATCTATGGCAGGCGATTGGCTCCCAGACTTGTCGCTCCGTTCCGTCGTGTGACAAAAGATAGTCGTTGCCTCGCATGCCTCGCAAGTATCTTCTGTTCAGGGTGTTGAATATGACGTACTTGGGAGATCGCCTCTTATCTCGACATTCTTTCCACATAGTGAGATCTCGAGATGCAGCCATGAAAGGGGCACCATGTAATCAGATCGAAACCGAAATAATGTCCAACTAACCGTCGCTGGACTTCAACACGTGTTTTGGGGCTTCCACCAATCAACAAGATCTATCATACCTACACAAGAACGGCCACAGATACATACTTACTACGGCGAGGCTCTCATAAACATAGGTAGCCAAAATGACCCTATGCACTGAGGGCGTGGCGCAGCTGTACACGTTTGAATGGAGCCTGACGTAAGCTTCATCTGGTATAAGTTGACGGAGTTCATCGGGGTTCGGCCAGCAAGGCAACTTCAGCATAGCAGTCGCAGAAGGTCTGGAAGGAGGGCTTTCTCGCTGAAGTTATTCTGAAACCATTGGTAATTGTGTGAGTAAATAAACACCCATTACACAAGGTAAAAGATGCTCGTAATGAAGCTGGTAAAGTCCGCGAAAGAATTCGAAGCTCATGCTTTTCCCTAAAGGTCGTTCCTGAACAAAATTTTCTCAACCCGTTCCGCTGCGATCTCATTGTACTCGCCGACGTGGGATGCTAAAAATACATAGTGACCATCCAAAGGCACATGTTGCCTTCACGGACCGCTAGTGACTCCATTCTTGGCTATGACGGGTAGTCGATCTGATTTACACGAGGCAGCTTGCCGAGGATAAGATTCGCCGAATGAGTAGAAAGGTCCCAGTAAGAAAGACTTCGATGCAAAGCAAATGTAGTGACAATTTCGACCTCCCGCAGGGGGGTCGTGTTGTCGTCATGGAGTTGTCTGAGCCACAGTGTAAAGATGTCGAATTGCGAATACATGGATGATGAGCCATGAAGACAACGATCGTTTCGTTCCAGCCTTGCATTGCCCAGCCACATGGCGCTGATTTCGAGCGCAATGCCAGGCGTTGAAGTAACGTCCCCGGTCCAATCAGCAAGAAAGGAGAAGAGAGCCCTCAAGTTGGCATAAAGTCTCGTCTTGTTCGCTGTCATTATATGTGGATCCACGTGATCGCATCGTGTGCAAGTCTGTCTGTCCATCATCACTTCGAGTGAGATCTTGTTGACTTGAGTTGTTCGGCGACCCTTGATAAAATGATGGAAGCCTTGGAAGTCTGACCCTACAACTGAAGGCCGAAATTTCAACGTCTGCCAAAGTAACGGCTCGAAGAAGCTCTGCCATTCCTTTGAAACACTAGACCAGCAAGTCATCTGATACTTCTCGCCGGGAGTTATTCGCTCCTCTAACTGTTCCAGAATCACGAGTCGTATCTCTGGTGGAAGAACTGCCCATCGACTGGAAACGTATCCATCTTGGGGAGTGGTGTGCTGCGTAGACGTGGTCCGAGAATGCAGCTCCATGGTGCTGGACGAGGGATGTCAGGTTTGTGAATGAAGGGGGTAGAATTTGTGTGTTTTGTAATTTCGTTCGGGTTTTTATATGTTTTGATTGGAATTTCCAGTTGGCGTTCTGGTTTATTTGGTTGTGTTCTCTTTATATTTCTTTCGGCACCATGAAAGTTTACGATCGCTAAGGATGGCTGAGAGTAAACTTCTCCCGAACCACGGGGTCTTGATCCTACGTCATGTAAATGAAGTTTACCGTGGCTTAACAGTAGTATTGCGACTTCCTATCCAACGTATTGATCATCGTAATCCGTGAATGGAAAAACTGACAACCCACACTGCAACCTTGACAACTAGAACAAGACAAAAACTCGACGCGTTCGGTGAAAGTGGGACTGCAAAGATAAAGAAACGCATCGCTTTAGAAAGTCATTTTGCTGTTTGTTTTGTTCTCCCGCTGTACTCATGATCGATCGGAGCCTCCATGATGCCTGAAAACTCGGCGAAAGTCCATGTGAGAACAAGACCACTGACGATTAGACATTTCAATCAGGGGATCTGAAGGATACGGCGGTCGATTCAAAAGCCGACATTACTTTTCAGGCTGACTTGTCTGTTTTGCGCGAAATTAGAGTGAATGTTGCGAGAGTCTCCATGCATCAAGAGATTTTATCCGGTCATAGGGGATTCAAGAACGGTGGCAGGCTGTTGAGGTAACATGTAGAATATTCTGACAACAACAGGATTGGCCTACATGTAGTTAAGCCACCAAGAAACGACTCTAGGAGTTACAGATCAAATCGTCGTTAAATCAATTCGCGCAGAGTCCTACAAAGCTGCATCAAGACCTTACAAACATTGCGAATCCATGTGTGATCATGTAGACTTGAGGTCGCTGTTGATTCCGGGGACACCAAACGCCTCAGTCTCCTTAGCTGCAGGAGAAGTCATTGACATCAGGGGACCAACTGTCGGCGTGTGGATGGCTGGAGTTGCCATGCCGTACCAGCTCACAACGATTATGCCCAATAGAACAGTGATGCAACTAAAGACGAACGCGACAATACCACGGGTTGTGAACCTACAACATGGTTAACTTGAGCCGGAATCTGCGGGGAGAAAGCACAACAACGTACCCAGACGGCAGCGGGTTGGGCGGAGCATTCTGTCCGCTCAAGTCAAGCAAATCCACCGTGTTGCCTGCGGCATTGCCGTTCACGGGTACCTGTCCGGCATTGCAAACATCAAGGTGGTTTTGGGCGAGAGTGTAACTGACTTTTGAAGGTCCAGAGGTGCCTCAACAAATGTCGCCAGCAAGCCGGAGGTAACATGCCACTCAATGTGGCAGTGGAAGAGCCAGACTCCTACCAGAAGCTTTGCGTTAGCAATTTCAATGAAACGTGTGTGATTATGTACAAGAAGGTGCGGATGATAAGGGACGGCTTCTCTATCTGGACGACCTGAACTCGTCCACTGATGCTTGTAAACCTACCTGGGTTGTCTGCCTTGAAGCGAAGCACAATGTTTCCATCGGGCCAAATGACGAGAGTATCACGTCTCATCGGGACTTGGGGGGAAGTCACTCTCAGTAATGTTCGCATCCTCAAAAGTGCCACTCTCCTCTTCGCCTCGGTATAAAGCTTGAAAGTGGTGGCCGTGCAAGTGGAAGGGGTGACGTCCAGGATCCAGATTGTTGACGACGATCTGAACGATCTCATCCTTCTTCAGCACAAAACTGTGGGTGTACGAGCCATAAACCTGGGGGTCTTCTGCCATGTCGCCAGTTGTTAGGGCCGTGTACAATGTAGGAACCTTTGGGTGTTTGTAGCTAATGTTGTTGAAGAAGGCGTAGTTCGCACCGTCGCCGAGGTTATCCATGATGACATTGAGCTCAACGGACTGATCGGGCTCGGCGAAGCGCTCCAGCTCATCGTAGGGAACCAAGTTCATATCGTCGAAGGGATCGTACTCATCGACAGTCGCAGGTTCAGGGAAGGCATTGGATTGGTCATAAGAGAGCCAGCCAGTGACGTTCCAGTTGAGGTCGTCAGGTAAGACGTCAAAAAGAGTCTATGCGGCCGAGGTAACAAGTGATTAGCAAGGAGAACAGAGAAATTTCCGAAGGTCGCCGGATGTGGAAGGTCGCCTCACCGTATCCATACTGCCAACAATTGGGAAGTTCTGACTTGTGTCATTCCTCGTGGTCAAGAGAAAACGCATCGCTGAGCAGCCGACAGGTAAATGGACTCCGCCACTGCTGGTTTGGTGTAGACTCCATCTACTTCAACAATAGACATATTATGGCCTTCGAACCACAGGTATTGTCCAGCAAAAGCACCGATATTGATGACGCGAAACATGTATGTCTTTCCGGGCTGGATGGAAATAGTGAGGTTTTGGGTTTCGTTCATGAGGGCGGCCTTCGGCACAGGCTCCGCCACGGTGGGGTTGGTCTTGCTCATGAACTGCGGGATGAGCACTTGCATTTGCTCGTGATACCAGTCGGACAAGGTCAAGACAATTTCTTCGTCATAGCTGTCTCTGAAAGGATTATCGGGGTCATGGATAATGAGCGGACCGCGCAGACCATCGGGATATTGACTTTGCGTGTGGGAGTGGTACCAATAGGTGCCCGGTTGAGTTATCTGCACACATTCGATTAGCATACTGCGTTACTTACTAGGTAATTGCGTCTTAAGGTGAATAAAAAGGATGTCCCAGGGAAAGAACTAAGGAACTGACCGTGAAGTTGTCGGTGAAGGATGAGCCCGGAGGAATGGGGCACTGAGTGACTTGGGAGGGACCGTCCATGTGCGACGTCCCATTCATGAAAAGCCCATGAAAGTGCAATTCAGTAGACTGGTTACCCAAATCATTGTAGGCGTTGATGATGATGTTATCGCCAATGTTGGCCTCGATGCGGGGGATAGGCCATTGGCCGTTGATACCAATGACTGGTCTCTCAAAGGCGCCATCAGGATTGGCAGTGACCCATCCGATAGAGAAGTCGTGGGTGATGGTGGCGGCCGCAGCTTGTCGCAGCAGCACGGAGCACGCGACCACCAAAGAGAGGGCTGCTGCCATTTCGAGAGCCGTATTCCCAACAAAGAATCCCGAAATGAAGAGCACAAATCCCTGGAACAAATGACTCGGGATGAAGCACGGGAGGCCAAGAATGGGCGGCTTAAGATAGCGAGAGAAATGCGTGGGTTTCCAGGAGGACAGATGGGATGAACTTATGTCCATAGAAGTGTGCCAAGAGACCGGTTGGTTCAAGAGTTTACTTGAGAAACGTCTTCCGGCAACGGACCAAAGTTGGCACGCGGCGACCGCCTTCGTCCAGATACCCTCGCTGCTGCGCGGGGCTACTCAACGCCAGCTCAGCTCAAAATGCTCCCACGGGCCGATGGCGAAAATTCTTCGTTCTTGACTGAGGAGCAGCAAAAGTTCCCGACCATCTAATCCACATGCATCTGATAATCGCTCATCATGGATAATCTCAGCGCCATGTTCCCTTGCCGTCCTCCACTACTGCCCAACAGGCCGCTATGCGTGGGTCATTCACAGCCTTATCGACCCATATTTGCATCTAGAATCTAAGATGTACCTATACGTAGAAGGTACATGATAACGAGAACGTTGCTCTCTGCGCAAAATTTGTTTCCAAATGATGGATGGGGGCAGCATTCGACATGGCGTGGTCCCATGTTGCATGTGCGAGCCACACATGGCGGGGTTGCATGCAGAGTCCAAGTGACTAGCCCATCAGTCAGTAGACCCCGAGCTCTACCGATAGTCAGACGTGCCCGGAGCAGAATTCTCGGAGAGGGTGTCCACCTGTTGGGCCACCTGCGGTTACCCCTAGGACCCATTTGGTCAGGCTCCAGTCTCCTAGGTCCGCCGACATGTCCCTGGGAAGGTTGTGATACTAACACACCTTCTTGTTTTCATTCCTTTCTGCAGTCAATGATCCGCAATGGCGCCGCCAGACGCGCCCATCACGCTTCTCTTCTACCCCTCCTCACCGGCCCTCGCCGTCCCTGGTAGCATCAATCCGAGCCGACCTCGGACGAAGACTGATGTACTCCTGTCAACTCATTGTTGGGGTTCTTTCGAGCGAATCTATTTTTGCCCAATGGCTTCTGCGATAAAGTCCTCCGTTACCCTGTTTCGGGATTCGGTGTCCCCCCTTTTCAACATCATCGCGTCTTGAACGTGCCCCATCCACTCGTCCGAAGTCTACTCACGATGGCCGTCAACGTTTTCTCTGTTCCTGTCTTTCTCGTGGTCTTCCGCGAGTCCCTAGAGACTGGAATCGTCGTTTCGGTTCTCCTCGCGTTTCTCAAGCAGACCCTCGGCGGCACAGGGCAAGATGAGCAGGTCTACAAAGCCATGCGCAAACAGGTAACGCCTACCCGCGCTCTAGTGACCATCAAAAACTCGACCATAGCTGATGTTTTGTTCGCAACAGGTTTGGCTCGGAACCGCCATCGGTCTTCTCCTCTGCCTGATCGTCGCTGGCATCATCATCGGAATCTTCTACGGCGTCGGCAGAGACAGCTGGCAAGCCCACGAATACTACTACGAAGGCGCGTTCGCCCTGTTTGCCTCCATCATCATCACCCTGATGGGAGTTGCCCTACTACGAGTCGGCAAGCTACAGGACAAATGGCGCGTCAAGCTTGCTAAGGCGATGGAAGCTCCGGCAAAGACGTCCACATCCGCTGGCCAGTCGCGCTGGAAGAGAAACAAGGAGAAATACGTAATGTTCATTCTCCCTTTTATCACTGTCCTCCGAGAGGGCATTGAGGCTATCGTCTTCTTGGCTGGTGTCACTTTTGCGACCCCCGCTACATCCGTTCCGCTTCCTGTAATCGTCGGACTTATTGTGGGCATTTTTGTCAGCTATCTTCTCTACAAGTAAGTCACCTCAATCTTCCCCACCGAGTCATGAAACCTTTGCTGACGCGTAAACAACAGAAGCGGATCGACATCGAAGCTACAAATATTCCTCGTTGCCTCCACTTGCCTCCTGTACATCGTCGCTGCCGGCCTCTTCTCTCGTGCGGTTTGGTTCTTTGAAGCACAAGAATGGAACAAGGCTGTCGGTGGCGATGCTGCAGAGGTCGGCAGTGGTCCCGGATCGTACGATATTGATAAGAGTGTTTGGCACGTCAACGTAAGTCTCATCAGAGTCAGCCACTAAGGCTGCTCCATTTTAGATGCGATGCTTATACTCTGTAGTGTTGCAGCCCGAACCTGAACGGCGGCGGCGGTTGGGGCCTCCTGAATGCAATCTTCGGATGGAACAATTCCGCCACTTATGGCTCCGTCATCTCGTACAATGTCTACTGGATCACCGTCATGGCATGGCTGGCTGCTCTGAGGTTCCACGAAGTCAAGGGTCACTGGCCTCTGATGAAGTCCAAGACCTCCGGCGCAGTTGCCGAAGCGAACTTGTCGTCTCCTGACTCAAGCAGCCGCACCAATGAGCCGGTTGAAGAGCCAAAGGGGAATGCTGCTACAACCACGAACCCACTTTGAAACTAGTCAGTATCAAAGAACCCATGATGCTGTCTAGTTTCCTTGCCCATCATTCAGACAGAAGTAGGCGAGTTTGCTTCGGGGTCATATTCGGGCTACTACCAGGTTGTTTGTTAGCTTCAATGAATCCAACTCCACCCCCGGCGAAGGGAGGCAAACAGATGTTCCGTTGCTCGTTCGAGATGAGTTGATGGGTTGGACTGTGGGACCAGGGCCTGCACGTGGAGTCACCTAGGTTTCTCATTCTCTGATTCCATGGGCATGACCGCGTTTTCGTGTACCCAAAGTTCAACCCAAATTAAAGCAATTCTCATAACTTCTGTCGATTGGAGAGATAACATTTGCTATCTTGGTAATAAACTGGCGGGTATCCGCTGAAACCATTCAATTCGGTAATCATTTCGTGCCTCACCTCTGGTAGATAAAACAATCATACAAGCATTAGTCGGTCAGAGTTTGCGATGGCGATCAACTTCTTCACAATAGGGCCAGATTGGCAAGCATCAGGCCCCGATACGAGAATACGGGCGAATGCAAGGCCGTCCAGCACACGCTGCTAGTTGAGCCATCGGGAGATAACATGGATTGCCGATTCTGTTGGAGAGGGGTAAAAGACGGTAAGCGTGCCAAAATTAGACCTACCGTGAGTCAAAGACACCGTTATCCATGAAAAAGAAAAGAGACTAATTGAGTTGTGATGGCATAGGGCTTGATCTCCTTCAACGATGCTACTCGGTTCGGGGCAATTTCATCCCGTCGCCCTAAAAAGCCCTGGCAAATCAAATGACATGGTTCCCGAACAGACCACTCTGCTCCATGCTTTGCTCGTATAACCGAGACTGAAAGCTTCGGAGATAGTATGACCAACGGAAAGCAAGGAAAAGTTACAACACCACCCCTGAAGTTTTTGTATTCAAAAACTGCCTTGACAAGAGTACGCACCGCTTACGTGTCGTTCGAACCCAGCATCCCAGACTGAAGATAACATACGCGCGACTGCAATAGCTAACAAACGCAGATGCAGATTCTCCACGTCGCTTAGCTTTTCGCCAGGGGTTGGTCATGTGCCAAGACGGTTATTTTTCCGGGAAGCCAACCAACTCTGCTCGATTAGGCACTGTTGAAGAAGCTTCCCATGCCTTTGGGTTCTTGCCCCGCCTTCAAGTCTCTTGTTATGGATCGGCGGGTCGGTATGGTTATTCGGACCGCCGCTGTCGAAACCATCCGAGGCCCTCATGCCGACGAAAGCACCCATATCTGCACTGCATCTACCTACCTGGGCCAGCTTACCGAAACCGAGGCACAACATTGAAGCCTAGAAGGGTGGGCGTCGAACACTAAAACTTAGGGAATACCTGACATCCAAAAGCAGATATGTAAAAGGAAAAAGAAAAATACACAATGTCAAGTAAGAAAAAGAAGAAAAGTCAGCACGACGGCAGCAATGTCACTTCATCCCACTAGACGTGTTCCACACATTCCCACGGTACTAGGTACTAGAGAGCTCAAAATTTGCCGTAATCATTATCTAGTCTCAACGGTGTAAGTGTTGAGCCGCACGAGCCTAGGCAACTGGAGTTAACCCACATTACGAATAGCAGTATCACCGTGTGTGTCCGTCCCACTGGCCGTGCGTAGTATCTTGGCTCAAGGGATGACTCCACGATAGCGCCAGGCCTAGCTGTTGAGCCTGATGTCTTTACAGTGGGGAGCACATTCGATTGCCCTCCCACGTGGTATCTGCTAATGAAATAATTGGCGGAACGGCATAAGTTAACTGCTATTCTGTTGATCATTTTGTGGATATTAGGGCTGGTAGTTGTCAGGTGCCAAGGGGCTATAATGACTAAGGGGGGCCAGGGGGGCCCCTGGGGCCCCCCTTAAGGGATAAATAGGCTAGAAAACTCTGTAGGAGGCACTTAGAGGGCTAAATTTAAATAATATTAGGAAAAAGAGACTAGTTAGACCCCTCCTATAAAGCTTTTTACTCTATACTATAAAGCCCTCTAACACGTTCAAATCTCTACCTACTAATATAAGGGCACTAACTGTTAAACTAATAGAGGGGTCACTAGCAGACCAGCAGCCCGGATAATAATATAACAAAGCAGTAGGCCACTAGCGGCCCGGACAACAATATAGTAAAATAATAAAATAGTAGACTATTAGTAGCCTAAACAATAATACAGTAAAGCAATAAAGCAGTAGGCCACTAGCGGCCCAAATAACAATATAATAGAGCAACAAAGCGGCAGGCTATTAGCAGCCTAAATAATAATACAACAAAGCAACAAAGCAGCAGACCACTAGCAGCCCAAATAACAATATAATAGAGCGATAGAGCAGTAGACCACTAGCAGCCCGGATAATAATATAGTAAAGTAACAGAGTAATAGACCACTAGCAGCCTAAATAATAATACAATAAAACAACAGAGCAGCAGACTACTAGCAGCCTAAATAATAATATAATAGAATAATAGAGTAATAAACCACTAGTAACCTAAATAATAATATAGTAGAGTAATAGAATAATAAGTTATTAGTAGCCCGAATAGTAATATAATAAAATAATAAAGTAATAAACCACTAACAGCCTAAATAATAATATAGTAAAATAATAAAATAATAGGTCACTAATAACCTAGATAATAATATAATAAAGTAATAGAGTACCTAAGAGAATACTAATAATATATTTTATATAAAATAATAAGTTATTATCTAAAGTAAATAATATAGACTTAACAGTTTATTAAAAGACTTATACTCTATAGAAAATAAAAAGACCTAAGAGAAACTTATAATACTTAGCCTTAGATTAAAAAAAAAAATACCTACTATTTAGGCTACTTAATTATCTAAACCTTAAACCTATCCTAGACTTAAACTTTTTTTAAATTTAGACTTAAGACCTAGACCTAGGACTTAGACTTAAGACCCAGACCTAAAACCTAGACTTAAAACCCAGCCTCTTAACTTAAAATTAAATATTAAAGAGATACTAAATAATAAATAGTATAAATAAATAGTATAAAAATAAATAATTAAAAAGAATAATAAGATAAGTTAAAAGTATTTAAAAGGTACCTATAGACTATTAAGAGAATAAATAAAATTATTTAGAGATAAAGTATCTAAAAGAAATAAACTAAAGGTATTTAAAAGACACTTATAGACTACTAAGAGAATAAATAAGATTATTTAGGAATAAAGCCTTAAAAATAAGACTTTAAAAAAAAAAATTAAAATAATAAATAATAAATAATAAAACACTAAAATTAATATTATTAATAATATTATTAATATTAT